>JABSTT010002497.1:0-56661 GCA_013339685.2 Hyalomma asiaticum | reverse complement strand
ACAACAGAGTCCTCAGCTGAATGACCAAAACGTAGTCAGCTTTCACAGCGAGCAGTCCTGCAATTAACGTCGGATGCGCCCGGCCTTACTGCAGCGCAAACACAGTGGTGGACGGCAGGGAATTAGTACAAGGCTCTGTATTCCACAGCTAGCAAGGACGTGAGGAATATCGCCCACTCGGATATCATCAGCAAGGGACAACACCACATCACGATTGAGCGTCCGCATTTGCTCCATTTCCGCCACTTTCCAGCTTTCTGCTGATATGAGCTTCACCTTTCCGAAAGCCTGAAGTGCTTCCCTAATATAGGCGTCTTCTAAGCCTTCAGGAAGCTATAGGAGTTTCATCTTGACTTCTGTGGGCTCCGGATCAATCACAAGGCATCGTCCCTTTTTATAAGAAATTCACCGCGTGTGACAAGCTTTGTTTTCGTCGAAGTCGACTTGCACGAGACGATTGATACATGGAACACTTGAAACTGTCCTATCGAACTTATTTCCTTTAAATCGATGACGTCCCGAAGAGCATCTCTGAAATCTTGAGCCCAGTAAGGTCGATCAGCTAAATCCGCGTGCGCGAAAATGGAGTGTACAACCAGCTTACCGGTGGGAAATCTAGGAATCACAATACGGTAATCATTGCTGCGGGCTGAAGCCGGAGCAGCACCTCAGACCAGTGCCGATAAATCGTTTGTGGCGGAGAACAAAAATCATGAGCTATGCCTGTGCTTGAAAATTCGTCGCTAAAATACCTAAGAAGGTATAAAGCCTGCCGAGGAATCCCATTAAGAAATGTAGAGTTATGTGGCAGCATAATCATACGCCACTACAGGTCGTGGAATGTGGATTACATAACGAGTTTTAGGAAATATTTCAAAGAACACAGGGGTGCATTTCTTGTAGTTCTGCACCCATTACGGAGGCATCATCAACATCATCGTTATGAAACAATCTTCTTCTTTTCCGTTACCATTATTACGAGGCTCTGCCTTGTGAAAAAAATCACAGCATATCCACGGGGTGAATGATGATGAGTGGGCGAAGCTCGGGAGGGAATCATCGGTAAACCGTGAATCTTTCGCGTAAATCGCCCAGTCGATCATCATGTAAAGGCGTGAGAAACACTGTATTCGTACGCTGGGATCGCGCGTTTAAGGGGGATATGCTGTGCTAGAGCCAGGCCTGCGCGGAACTGCAGGACAGTGACAGCGTAAGCAGGAGGAGCTACTTTCTTAGAGGCCACTTTAAACGCTTGAGGAAACTAGTGCAAGTAGAAGTGGTAGGTATCTCCTGCGCCATAACTTATCATTTTGCCAAGTAGGGAAGTACCCACTACGCCATAATTACCAGTGCCTCCGTAATGGGTTCAAAGCTACAAAGCACGCAGCTCTGTGTTCTTTCAAATGATGCCTCGACCTCGTTATACAATCCATTTTCGCGTCGTGTAGCGGTGTATTACTATTTTTCAACGTAACATTACGTTTGTTAATGCGATTCCGCGGGAGACATTATACCTGTTTAGGTCTTTTAGCGATAATTTTTCAACCACAGGATTATAGCCAGCAGCTCGCGCATGCGGCATCGGTGAACAGGCGTAGTACGTGAAGTCAGTTTTGGTAATATTTATTGTGTACTTTCTGAGTCATCGCGTGCCTACCTCACGGTAGCGAGCGTGATCAGGTGTGCGTATAGTCTGAAATGTCTGTGTACCACGAGGAAGTTGAGATTGAAGACTTCGAGTACGACGAAGAACTCGAGACGTATTTCTATCCGTGTCCATGTGGAGACAGATTCGAGATTACTAAGGAGGACCTGCTGAATGGTGAATAAGTGACCACATGTCCCAGCTGCTCCCTGTTGGTGAAAGTGATATACAATCAGGAGGACTTCGTTCGAGAAAAAGAGACAGTAGCCAGAGAAGAACCAGCCAAGCTTCAAGCAACCAATTAAGGAGATGCCTTGAGGGCCATTTCCACTGCTGCTTGCTTAATTTTCAGAATTCTTTGATTGCCTGCAGCTATACACGTCACGCGTGGAAGGTTTATTCAACGTTTAAATATGGGAAATGTGTGATGCTTTGGCATTGTACATGTTTGATGCTTAATTACAAGTACAAAAGGAAAAAAAAAACAGGCGTAGCTCAGTGGTAGAACGCTCGACTGCCACGCCGAGAGCCTGGGTTCGAATCCAGGCAGAGGACACAACCCAGGCAGCACGCCAACACAGGACTTATGTAGGCGCGAAGTCGGCCAAAGTCGGCAGCGATATCGGGCCTAAGTCGGCAAATCGCGCTCGCGCTACTTTCACCCACATCTGCCCGATGATGACCAGCCAGAATGGCGCCACTGTGGCGAAGCCACCATGGGTCGAACTTGGCCAGCCAGAGTGGGCGAAATTTGGCCAGCCAGAGTGGCCGAAATTTGGCCAGCCAGCGTGGCCGAAATTTGGCCAGCCAGAATGGGTCAAATATGGCTAGGTAGCATTGGCCGATGTTGCGGGCATTCAGGCTTTTTTGGCGTGTTGTCGGCCCCGCCGACATCGGGAAACCCCTTGCGCGACCGTTCACAGCCACTATGGTGTTTGTAGTTTACCCCACGTGTGTCGCGCCGTTTGGATTGCGATAATTTTATTTTTGTTTTCACATTTTCGAAGGGCTATGAAGGCATTTTCGAAGGACCGACAGCAGTTTGCGTAAATGTGCCTGTCATGCATACGCGAAAGCTTTATTAACACAGTAATAAGTGGGGCTAAGTGGATCCTCCGTACTTTCTATTAATGCGTTCTAAATAAAACAAATAACACAACAAGAGAGGTTTATAGGGAAAAGCACTATTTCATTTATTTTGTGAACTCTGCATTGATAATATGCAATTCTCGTGTTGCACCGTCGTAGTGGAAAAGCTTCGGCAAGGGTGGAACCTGCGGGAAAAGGCGTGAAAATTAGCACAGCTGTGGACCACATCAGCACTATACTATAATTGCATGGAACTTATGTGCGACTCACGAACAAACGCGGAAATTCAAGAAATGTCAGAAACATTCATAATCGGGTACTACTTTAGAAAATAACAAAACAAAGTTGTCCTTTTAAATATAATGAATCTATGTTCAATATTCAACCCCCAGATCTTGGTGTCGTGTCGCTTTAGATACCCAAGGGGAAAAAAACGTGAGTAAAGGTTCTGTTGCAAAGCAACTTTAAAAGCGGCACATTACTTGAAATAGGTGCGTTTTGCATTATAATAAATTTAATATTTTTGGCATACATCGGAAAGGAAAACATGTAGACGTGAGCTAACACGAGACACCCGAGGGATGGGGTCGTTAGGCAAAAAATGTCCTTAAATGATAGGTGCAAGGTGCATTATAAGCAGATATTAGAGAAGGAACATCTTTTCAAGGCTACTTTAAAAATGCCATCGCGTGCCGAACTGCCGCACGTGTCCTGCACCAAGGAGCGTGTGTTCGGTATCACGTTACCTTTAAAAATAAGGGCAAGAAAAGATAATGTTACGAGAACTGCAAGTCACCACACAAAGGGTGTTTGATACAAGCACAGGATTAACTACATGAAGTAAAACTGCTTTGGGACAATGTACGTAGGCTCTTTATTCGAAAATAAAGAGCCTACGCACCTCACGACACAAATAACATATAAAGTGGAACCGGTGCTTCAACATCACAACAATATGTGCCATGTACCATTTTGAAAACTGGCCAGCAACTTACCGAATTTTGGCATCCGCTCTGCACTCTACAGCTGTGAGTCCGCAACACAAATTCGGCGATGACACTGTAGTCTCCCCAAAAGGCGCAGGCTTGTGTTCATATACAACCGATGTCACAGTTGGGATGGGCATTGTCTTAGGAGGTACACTCGCCAAGGAATCGCGCAATCAACTTGAATGATCGATAAATGCGGTACATGATAAACGATAAACGCGTAGACAGACTGCGTGCAGCCTTTGAAACTCGTTCGTACACCTTGCACGTTGAAAGCAATGCAGCCGCGACGAGAGAGCGCGGAAGGTTCCTCGTGGTTTCCCCCTCCGAAGGCAGCAAACGCCAGGAAAAGCAGGTTCAGAACCACATTCTTTGCAAACTGCAGATGAGCACAATTGATGTTCATGGAGGGGGCCGTGACAATGGTGGTCAGTTCGGAAGGGGGGCGCGCCCCCCTCCCCAAACACTTTTTTTTATGTTTAGTTGCTGCGGGCTTAGCACGTGCGAGGTTGCTTCTCGGCAGAGCACGCTCGTTTTTCTTGCTTTCTTTTTTTTTTGTAGTTGTCTCAAAACGTGGAAGACAGCATTTCTGCTGGGCAAACATTTTTGCACAATGGCGGGGATACCCACCGGGACTGCATTTGTTAAGTGCAGCTCGGTGCAGCCTGTGGCGTATGCTGGTACGCATGTGTTCTCTTGCCAGCTACTTGTAACACAGGCTGCCAGCTACTTTCGCAGAGGCTGAACCCCCCACTCTAGCTAAAAACGCGAGCGAAATGCTGCACTGCACGCAACAAACGTAGCGAGGACGCACGGCACCGCGTTCTGCTTGAATTTCTGCCATTTTCTGCAGCGCACGAAAGACATGAACGTGCTGCCTTTCCGCACGACAAGAAATACTGCGATGAGTCAGTCTCTACACGCCCTTCTTTTGCCCTTATTAGTTATAAATAAATTAGTTGTTAAATATCAGAATACGCACATGTTTGCTTATATCAACGCCATAGTCTCATATGAACGTCAGTGATAAATCCGACACACTGCAAAGAGCATGCACTCAAGCTCGATATATTCTGCTCATCTAAATAGTACAACGTAACCGATGGCCGATGTGTAAACGAATTCGATATGTATGGAAAGAACGCACAAACGGACGTTACACAAAAAAGCAAAAAAAGCATGAATTATACGCAATGGCGTGGACATATTAAGGAATTATTAGCCTATTGTATCTGCGTGGTAGTAGAGAGCATGGAGGTGCAAAAGGGAGGTATAAGTTTACCCGACCAGTAGACAATTATTTTCTCTTGCTGAGCTTATGCGAGCTCCGGTACATGCGTTGCACTGTACTGGAGCTGTTTTTGAAAGGAATGCACTAGTTTCGCGAACGCACTGATGAAATGTAGTGGAGGGGCACGTGGTCAACAACAGCTTGACTTAGGACGGTTGGTTTATGCTCTAACCGTGCTCAAACGTATGAAGAAACTAGGAAACAGAAGAGAGCTTTGATTTTCAACTGATTTTTTTTTTCAGTGCATGCTTGCTGTTTTTATATAACATAAAATACGCAGGTCGCCTGCACAAGAACACTGTGTGATCACATACACTCTAGTAGAACTCACCAGAAAAGCTCTCTCTATATCAATTATAGGTGTGTGCATTTGTTTGCCACCTTTGAGATGAAAAATGCTTGCCATATGACTGCTTGGTATTTTTCGTTCTTGCCTTTTTCGCAAATGTCGTGGTCTTGACAAGAGCACTTCATTTGAATCTGCAATACAAAGGGATCTATGTATTTCATGGTCCTCTCAATATAGAGCTAGCACTAGATCAGTATTGTCTCCTCGCTGTCACGCTGTTTCCGTTTACCGTTCTTTTGCATAGGTTGCTAAATGTCAGTAGTATAACGCCGGTGGCGAGTTTATCTCCGCTTCAGCGCACCATAAAGTCTGCGCTAGACCTTTTTTCTTGTCCACTCGCTGTTGCGCTGTTACCTCCATATGCCTTTTCCTTCCATAGGTTGCTAAATGTCAGTAGTATAGCGCCGCTTGCAACTGTTTATCTTTGTTTGAACATATGAGTGCTGGTTATGCCCATCGATGTATGCACGAACTAGTTCAAGTTCTATGAATTTAAATTTTCTGACATGCGCTGTCAGATAATTTTCCATCATGCTTGTCGATCCTTCTGGCTAATGTTAACTGTTGCGCCAGCCTGTTTCGCAAAGTTCCCGCAAAACAGCCTATAGATGTATATATCAATAGTTTATATGCATGTTTTTTGTGTGCCCTGTTTATGAAAAACAAAGCGCGCGAACAGAATGTCATATATGCTGCTAAAAACGCACGTGCACTATGTTCCGGCACTGAAACGCGTATACATGAATATATGAAGCTCAACATCTGATTCTTACGTCGAATCTCTCAAGTGAATTTCGGTCATTCTTGTCTCGATCGGATCTCAATTGTTATATACAGCAGGCTTCCAAAGAGGCCCGGCCGATATCAACCATGAAAGGCTGCGGCGTAGTCGACGTCGCCTCCAGGACGGCAGAAATGACTCAATGTTTCTTGTGAAATAATCTTTCTAGGCAAATATCGCGCCAAATTCGCCATTCCTCAGGCGATGCTGATGAGCGGCAAAATCGGCGCCATATTTGCCGGAGAAAGTTATCGGCTAGCCGACGGAGGCTCTAAGGTGGCATACTTGGCACAGTGTTGCCGACAAATGGCGTCGGCCAGCCCATATTGTCTGTAGAAAGGCAAAATTGGCGCCATAGTTGCCATTGAAAGCCATCGCCTCAGCCGATGTCGGCAGTAACGCGGCATATGCGGCCCCATGTTGCCGATTACAGTCGACGGCCTGCCGATATCGGCGGTGCAGCGGCTATAGTAGCCCGACGTTGCCAGACATTGACGGCGGCTTAGCCGATACTGGCTTGCTGTCGGCAACGTTAGGCCGTGGATGGGCCGAACTTTGCCGCCATAAAACCAATATCGGCCCTACGTTGCGTGCTGCCTGGGAACTTTCGGCCTAAAAGTTTTGTCGTATCGTGCCATGCGTCACGCGGCAGGCCACGTGCGCAGCCCCAACAGCAACCTGACTTGGGTCTTCTATAGCTGATGGCGCATCCTCGCAAGGGCGCGGACCGCTGCTGATGAAGCGAATCGCAGAGATACGCGCGCGGCTACAGCAAGGCAACGTCGGGCACAACAAACAAATGTGCAGAGAGAAGCCCAAACCGCCGCTCGGCGTCGACGCCGGGCCGAGAGTTCGGTTAGTTATCGGGAAAACGACGCCAAGAGACCCTCTAAGATGTGCAGTTATAAAGATTTACACGTTACAACACCGCAGTAATTATGACGTAGTCGGTACTTCCCTACTTGGCGAAATGAAAAGAGCTATGGCGCAGTGGATAACTGCCACCTCTACTTGCACTAGTTTCCCTAAGCGTTTACAATGGCCTCTAAGAAGGTCGCTCCTCCAGCTTACGCTGTCACTGTCCTCCGATTCCGCGCAAGCCTGGCTCTTTTTTTTTGAAAAGTGTCACTTTGTGCTGTGCCCCGCCACGGTGGCCTAGTGGCTATGGTACTCGGCTGCTGATCCGAGGGTCGCGGGATCGAATCCCGGCTGCGGCGGCTGCATTTCGATGGAGGCGAAATGTTGAGGCCCGTGTGCTGTGCGATGTCAGTGCACGTTAAAGAACCCCAGGTGGTCGAAATTTCCGAAGCCCTCCACTACGGCGTCTCTCATAATTACAGCTGGTTTTGGGACGTTAAACCCCACATAACAACTTCATGCTGATTCTGAAGAGATGTAATACCCTTATGAAGTTCATCTCTGACCCTTAAGCCTGCAAATAATTTTGCTAACGAAGGCATTTATGCATTTCACTATTTACGCGTTCACTCAACAGAACGTGTTTTAAGACCCCTCTCCTTGTGCGTTCTCGAATGCCTGATGGTTTCGCTTCGTACAGCTTGGAGACGGCGAAACAAGTACTATTCTAGCATTGTGAACCTGGGTGTTGGTAATGACATGTGATTACGGCAATCTTATGAAAACGTCTTTCGACACAATGACACAATGACGACACACAGTGCCTTCGTTGTGTGACTGTTAAGGGGTCGTGAAAAGCTGAGATTTTTGCACGATTCATGTATTCGGAATAGTTGCCCTTCAATCTACGATATACACTTTCATTGCATCCATCGTCTGGGTATATTTAGAGCAAATAAAGATGGTTTCGATCTCTCACCACACTTTCCCCACAAACCTGCAGATCCGTTCATGTTAGGCGCCACCATAGCCTCCCAGGTTGGTACTCCACGGGATCTATTTGCTTACTTCATTCACTTACATAAATCTCTCGTTTTAGAGCACAGGAAAGTATGATATATTTACGTTTTTAAACATTCGAATGTTACATCGCTGCATAAGACCTATTTTATCTCGAGATCGGCATGTAGGTGGCAGCAGCGTCATCACGTCAGCGCGGATAGGCGTTTGCTGGCTTGCATTGAAATGTACACAGCGGTGCCCTGTTGTGAGCGGTTTGAGACAGTTATTAGCTAAACAAAAGTATTAATTGCAGCCAAACGTTGATACATGCGTCCTTAAATGTCGCATCATTACATGAAGCACGCAAAACTTTTTTATTGCTCCTGAAGGAAGCGTGATATGCCTTTCGACGGGGCACAGCCATCACGTAGCATCACAGTTTGGCTTCCTCGGCGGTACTGCCTGTTTATTTTTTTTTTCACCATACTAAAGTTCTCTTTTGTCTACAGTGTTGGCATTGCTGTCACGCGACTAAAAGAGTTCAGCATTGTGTTCCCTATTTTTATTATTTTTTTTTGCTGTTGACTACAACAAAAAAGGACTGTTACTGCGCATTGAGTTGTAGCAGTTTGCGTACTCCGCTGCATTATTTACATGCATACTTGCGTTTAAACCCCTTGCATATGTTCCACGAAATGCAAGATAGCTAACTGGCTCACTTTTTCAAGCTACGGGACTGTATAAGCCTCTTCAGTACTGCCACTATATTCGAAACACGCCTATATTAAATACAAGTTTTAATACTCAAACGCATTCGTATCTTCGCATGATTACTTGCGCGACCGTGACAAGAAAACGTTTCTTTTTATGCATATAATAGCAAAGATGTGTTCTTCAAGCGAAAAACATCTGCTATTTTCCGTCTTGCTCACAATAACATATCGTGAGACGATATCGCTGCAGCACTGCGTTGACACGTTGATGTTTCCCGCTAAACTTATTCAGAAGGGCGCTGAGTGCACTATGCCGTGCACAGCAGCAGCCAAACTGAAATAACTATGCTGTACCGGAGCTGCTGCGATGACATAGCACACTCGCAACGCTGGCGCTCGGTGATTTTAAGAAAAATGCAAAAACTGCAGCGCAAGGCCCAGTAGCACTATAACTAATAAGTCTATGCG
Source organism: Hyalomma asiaticum (assembly GCA_013339685.2). Taxonomy (NCBI): domain Eukaryota; kingdom Metazoa; phylum Arthropoda; class Arachnida; order Ixodida; family Ixodidae; genus Hyalomma; species Hyalomma asiaticum. Next base: position 47,476 of record JABSTT010002497.1, on the reverse strand, counting down.
TTAATAAGAATACATGAAAGCACTCAACACTGCACCAGCTCAGGACACAGACACATTGGAGGATATGTATGATGTACGCGCACATGAAAAAGCGCAGTGGCTAGGAGGCGACGCAAGGAGCTATCCACACTTGGGAGCTTCGTCCATTCGTCGTTAGGCTACGACTGTGTTCGATCTCGAGGCCACTACTGGCCTGTGCTGTCTCATCGTCGTTTCGGGAGCACAAAATCGCTAGGATTTCAAGCAGGCGTTATTAAATATACACTCAAAATCTCGCCCACGGAGCAAGAATTCTTGAGGAGGGGAAACAGCAGTTGCTCTTCTTTCAGTTGAGCCAAACGCTTTGTGGCCTCCGGACTGTTGATTGTCAAGGCCCACACATGATTTATCTGGTAGGCACCCAAAGCCACTACGTCAGAAAGCAGGCGTTCCTTCTCAAGAGCGCCCTGAAATTGTCTACCTTGAACGGTCGGAACTGGAATATTTCCGTGCAAAAACACCGTGTTCAAAACAACACGTCCTGTGGGCAGATTTGGCATGATGATCCCAAAGTCCTGGTCAGTTTCAACTGTCGTCCTGTTTCCGCGGCCACCAAGGATTGCCTTTTCCGCTCCACTGGAGCCCATGATTCCTGCGTCCTATGCGCGTGAGTGCAGACGAAAGAATGACACACCACCAGAATATTGGTCACAGATGCAACAGTTGGGCTTTATATGTTCACAATAGCGATTCACAATAGCGAGTTGCATTTGACGCCGTCCAGTTAAAGAAAAGGTGTTTAGTATAGTGAACTACACTGCTTCACGAGTAAAACTGCTCTTAACATCGTGTCCACCAAACTGCACGCTTGGATCGCTTAGGTCCGCTGCCGTGGTACCGCGATCTAGGAACGACAGATAGAAGGAACGCAACTGTCGTGCGAATTTGCACCGGTAGTCAGCGCTTCGGTAGTTTTCGCGCCTTGACCGCAGCGGAAGTTTGGGGCGTGGCAGCGTCAAGGCGTAGTGACAGTGCGTTTGTCGGGCATTGAGAACGCGGACGCTACAAAATTTCTCCTGCATGGCCAGCTGTGTTCAGTTGCAACACGCACTACTCCAGGAACGCAAGGGCGGCCGTCGACAAGCAGATGATTGGTATTTCGTTGAGTGGGCTGCGTTCTCACAAAAGGATAACCTGACAACCCGTTCGGTTTCGCTTGCCACGGCCACGGCCGCTTAATGGGAACAAGCCGTGCCACGGCCCACGGCCGCTTAATGGAACGTGCCACGGCCGTACTCGACTCCGCCCTCCGCGCTCGGGTCCTGACTCCTGCCGTGCGCTTGCAAAGTGTCAGCAGACGCTCATGGTTTATGGCAGGTTTGCGCAGAGCTCTGGCGCGTGCATTTCGGTGTTTCCGGAGCAATGCGAGTTGTTCGGGATCTTTACCTCGTGTGCAACCGTGGAGGATCCCTGTCCCGTGTCGAGGTGCCGCTGATGTCTACATGTAACGTGTTCACATGTTCACAGCACCCAAACAATCTCCCGCCCCTCGATTCGCCAGACTGCCGCTAATGCATTCCAAAACCTCGCGAAGACAGTTTTCGCTTTCGTGTTATACCGATTCCTATGACAAAGGGATCAACCACATTTTTTCTCTTGTGCCTGTGAATTTGCGGGCCTGCCAGTTTTTGTTGCGCTCTCGCTGTAGGTGTCTCCATTCGTGTCTAGTCGTCACGGTAAAGCAAGTCACGGTAAAGCAAAAAGAAAATCAACGCACAGTTGTCATGAAATGTACCACCCACTATGCTTTGAACTCAGAGCTACCCGGGACGTGACGATGGGAGCTGAAAGCTCTTCATATAGCACCACCGCTCTACAGTCACACCAGCGACATATGCGTAATACATGGATGAAAGCAGCCTTATATCTTTCCTACACTGCTTCACCATTTGAAATGATGTCCAGTAAAAGCAAATGTCTTAAGTAAGCAATATTACTCTTAAATTAGCATCGCCTCCCTTCAACTGCACTCTTGGTTCTCAGCGCTGGTACCGCCACCTAGCAACAATAGAGCGAAGCAGATTGTCGTGCTAACGCGCGCCGGCAGTTTGCGCTTCGGTAGTGTCTTCGCGTTGATGGCATCGGAGATAGCGGCATGGCGCTGTCGTGCCAGTGCGTTGCTCGTGAAAAAGACTACCACGGCCGCTAAAAAACGTGTCTCGTGTGAAGAGTTGTGTTGCGACATGTTCTGCTAAAGAGTCGGAAGGGGAGCCGCGGACAAGCAAATGATGCGCCTTTCGCTGCAGCGCATTGCGCAGAAAACTGTCAGCTGACAACGCCTTTCGCTTTCTATTGCAAGGTTTATCCCAAGTTTGCGGATGGATTTCAAATTTCCTATTAGCGGCGCGTCACTGCATGCTTCACACCTCCCTAGTTTTCCTTGGTGGTATTACGATGCCCACGAAATAATAATTAGTATATGTGATAGCCAAGTTGTGTGTGGCTGAAATCCCCAAATTTCATCGGCTGCGTGACTATAAGATATACTTTCTTAAAGGTCCCTTGAATCGTAGGATCCCCTTTTCCTGGCCCATAGTGTGCTAGGAAAAGCACGTGGCTCAGAGAAAATGTAGAGACCAAATTGTACTCTTGTGAAAACTTCCGAGGGCCGCCATTGACCGCAATACAACGACCGCATGCGTATTGACCTCCTTGAAAAAGGTAATATCGGTAATGTGTATGCGCTTAGAAGTGAAGCTCATTTCAAGGAGATTGATGTTACCTTTGGCAATGTAAGCTAGCGTTCGCAAATTCTACGTTGCAGTGAAGCTTACTTGTCTTGAAAAAAGCGGGTCAGCAATGTCACGAGGAAAATCCGATATGGTATTTCCGGAGCCCTCCACAGCGGCGTGGTTGATAATCATACCCTGGTTCCAGAATGTGATACCCCAAAAGTTCCTAGTACATCTTGTAATCCTTAAATAAGGGAAAGTTACCGGACGTAATCAAAACTTCTTGTTGGGAGAGCTGGTTCATTCTTGAGACTTATGGGTGCAAGCACAAACTAACAACCATAGCAAGGTGGACATGGACACAGGCGTTGACTAACAACTGACTTTATTTTTAATAATCGCTTGAGTTGTAACTGCCAGGATGAGGCATCAGAAACGAAAGACATCGAATCGCGGGCGCGGCGGCCACAGTCAATGAAATGCTCAAATAATTGCGTTACCCTACTAAAAAATGTTTTCAAGCTGATCATTTAAAGCAGCATGTTGAGGACGTAATTGCGACTGTTAAACGAAATGCACAATTGGAAAAGAAGCAGTGTTTTGAAGTTACCAAAAATAGTTAACGAGCACATACAACAATTAATTAGTCATACGAACTATATTTAGCCGACGAGACATCACGGCTGTAAAATGGACACTAGAATGGTTCTGAACAAGTTCGGTAAGGAACGGAACGGTATTCTTGTGTATTAAATTGCCGCAGAGTTACACGTATGTGCGCTTGTTTGTGTGTGCATGTGCGTGTGGCTTTTCTGGAAGTTTCTCGTCTACAGGAGGGTGGTTGCGCCTATGCAAACTTGGCCAATTTATTATGCAGCGCACCGCCGCGGTGATCTAGTGGCTGTGGCATAACGGCCGCTGATCCGAGGGTCGTGGCATCGAATCCCGTCCGCGGCGGCTGCATTTCGATGGAGGCGAAATGTTGAGGCCCGTGTGCTGTGCGATGTCAGTGCACGTTAAACAACCCCAGGTGGTCAAAATTTTCCGAGCCCTCCACTACGGCGTATCTCGTAATCAGAAGTGGTTTTGGGACGTTAAACCCCACAAAACAAAGCTTTTCATAACAGCAAATTCCCATGCTAAGGTCACCTAGGTAAACATGGCAAGCATCAGGGTACATCTCTATGGCAAGCATCAGGGGACATATCTCCTTTGCCCTCACAGCACGCCAACAACGTGCGTGCGCCTTGCTCGGAGCCTGCGTAACCATTAAGGCTAGTTCGTGGATGTGTTTGTCGCATGCACTAGAAGTACAACCCCCAGTAACAAAAGAAAAAATTCTTCAGGATATCTAAGCAGTGCCACATTCAGCAAGTTTTGCATCATTAACACGTTGCGACATTACCTTACTTCCTCAGCACCTCCGATTCGCATCCAGGTGAAGTTTCTTACGACAATATGTCTGGGGAAATGAGGATATACACGCATCTAATTTGGCGTCGAATGAGGTGGATGTGATGGTGCATCACACGTCTAGTATAGGGAAGGTACTCGAAACACTTGTCAGGGTAAATAGTGAACGTTGTATAAATGGTGGAACGCGCTCACCTCGTTAGATACGACGGTATCAGCCACATGCTAATGTGACCGAAATAAAGACGGGTCCATCTGGGAGATCGTCACCCATAGTGCACGTGAAGGGGGGCAGAGCGGAAGAGGTATTACGGTAAGATAATGCATGGATAAAAGCTGGTAAAACGGGGAACTACGTACTTCTTCGTCGTCAAAAATAGAAAGAGATAAACCAAGAACAATAACATGTGGTGCATGCATGCAATGGCTATCCAGGTGTCTGTCATTCCACCTAGCCTTAACCTAAGTTCCACACGTATCCCAGTGAAGTAAAAGTCCACTTCAGGCGGCCTTCTCAAATTGCGCGAAAGCCAACAGGCTAACGCCATTAAGAACTCTTATGAAATATTAACTTGACGTCTGCAAATTATTTCTTGCGGGCTAATATATTGGTTAGAAATATTCACTGGAGATTAGTGCATTGTCCGTAACCCGTTCGTGCAGGGTGTGGTATTTTTTGTTTAAAGCCCTTACGTTATAAGTGCATTGAACTGAATTTCGTTCATTTACTTCATCTTCACAGCATATCGAGCCAAGCGGCCGCCGTGTCAATGGAACATGCCACTGGTTGGGCACAAGAACCAGCTGCCTCGCTGAGCTGAGCAACGACTGATTGTTCATTTCGGTACAACCTTGATAAATTTGCAAGGAAGCAAAGTATAGATAATTTTGTCGTAATTTACTGGCGACCGTTTTTGTTACTATCTACATTTCGGTGTTTTGATACAATAAAAATTCCCCGGTATGTCAGCTGCCGACAACTGAAACAAACCCGTGACATTTCTCAATGGCGACCAAGCCCTAGCCAGCGTGCCCTGCGCCATCTTTGTGTGTTCTGGGGCTTTCACCCCCAAACTTACCCACCGAGCAAACTTATCCCCCCTACCCCCCCCCCCCCCCCCCACACCCCACCTGTTTTGATTCGCATAGCTTAAGAGGACATGTTGTTGAGCTAGTTTCGCGAAGGAACAGGTATGTTGCGTTAAATTAACGGGACACAGACAAGACAGAACACACACTGGCGCCAGTGCGTGTTCTACCTTGTCTGTGTCCCGTTATTTTAGCGTCATACCCACTCCTTCATCATAAGAGCCCTTATTGAACGCAGGCACATGGTACGTCTAGATTGACCTTTACAAAAATAAACTTTAAATTTAGATGACCACGACAGATTTACTCCCTCTTATTTAACAGCACTAGCCAGATAGGCCAGGTTTGAATGATAAATTGGGCTTCCTTTTTAGTGGAAAACATGAAAAGATACACTGATGCAATGCCCTGTCGCGTGACACCGATTCCCAGAATGAGTGGGATCCGCTGGTTTCTTTTTTTTATTCAAGCTTCTCAGCCTTTATTTTTCGCTGATTACATGCTGCAGTGCCTGCACCAGGCCAAGCGCGATAGGCAAAAAGAAAAACAAAATCACGGCTAAAGAACTCTCAATTGATTACGAGAGGTCCATTTTTTTTCCAACGAATTATTTCAAGCAACATGAACCAACAAGACTAAAAGAGTGCATTTGAGTTTTCGGAAAAGTTTCATGCATGCTTGTGAAAGGAGGCCGCGTTCAATGCTTTTAATTCGGAAGTTGCGACTGCCTTTTCTTTTATTGGAGTTCTCTGAAGGTAATCGCTGTGGCTCTTGCAGAAATGAGAACGTTCTTCAGCCATTGCAAGAGTTACTCGTGATCAAGGCCAGGCATAATTTCCGGAGCGCTGTCACAAAACTGGCGTAGCAGCTTGCTTTGGCACGCGCACGAGGGAGAGCGTGGGCACTGACATGGCGGACGCCCTCGAAACAGGCTGCGTTCACCGAATGATTATGATAGTCCAGTTGTAGGGTGGTTCTCCGCCGCAACAACGCACCAGCAAACACCAACACCAGGGTCCCAGTCAGACGAAGTTGTCCGTCTCTTCGTCACCGTCCGGCGACACTTTCCAAGCAGGGAGGCCACTTCCGAATACGAAGATTTAATAAAATTGGGCAAAGGCAGACAAGACAAGAAGCACATGAGCGGCGGCCGCTCTGCGGCTCGCTTGCTTCCTCTCTCCGCATACAATAGAGCTTTTATACACTTGCGATATGGGGCGGGGTGCTTTACGAAAGCCCCTCACTCAATCTACGCCAAACGCACAACTAGGCGGGTTATCGGAAGTACGCGTTTCCCCAGTCAACCCTTTGCAACACTCACGGCAATACCGCACGGCCTCCTTGCCGGTGGCCGCTGACCACGCACTCGCGGTGTCTACGACGACATACCACTCAGACACTTAAATTGCAGCGACCACCCGCTGGGATGTCAGGTGCGCTCAGAGTGGGACGATCGTCGTTTCTCTTGTTCCATCCCGTGCTTAAGCGAAAACGCCGCCGCCTTGTCCAATTGGTTCTGCATCATCGGCTCGTCACGACGCCGTCGTCTCCGGTCGTTTGGGGTGCAACCTCCCTTCCATAGCTTCGACCCCGTCCGTCCATCCCCACTTTGAACCTTCCGGAGGAAACGGCATGTCCCATACACAAAGCTGCTTATTGCCGACCGCAGTGAAATGGAGGAACAGCTCATGTTGACGTCCCGCGTACTGTACAATTACGGCATGACCTTGACGTGCCTCTCCCTACATGTCGAAGTTCGCATTGTCGAACTTAACTATGACGATAGTGGTTCGGTAGATGAAATGACACTAATTTGTGCAGCCCGTGTCGGGAGCATGGCTAAGCGTCCGTGGGGTAAGGCAAAAGGACTCAATTAGAGAGAAAGGAGAGATAAGCCGTAGTGGAGGGCTCCTGAAATTTTGACCAGTTTGGGTTCTTTAACGTGCACTGACAACGCACAGTACACGGGCCTCTGGCATTTTTTCCTCCCTAGAAAATGCGACTGCCGCGGCCTGCATCGAACGTGCGTTTTTTGAGTGGCAGCCGAGCACCATAACCAATACGCCACCGCGGCTGATGATGAATGTTGCCACCCTGTCCGAGATCGTTGATCCACGCGATCCAAGCGATGCTCTTCTCAACACACTAGACGTCGCATCGTTGTATACGAATATTCCCCTTGCAGACAGTAGTATCCAATTTGTATTACGTGCTTTTAATGACTTTGTACACAACTGTAACGAGCCAGGGAGATCTGACGCATGCCACGATACGACAAAACTGCTTAACGAGGCAGCGCTTTGTAATAATGATGAAGGAAAAGTCGAAGACCATCATTTCATAATGATGAGGATGATGATGCCTCTGTAATGAGTTCAGAGCTACAAAGCATGCACTCTTGTGTTTCACCCTTGTGATTCTTCGCACGCGTTATGCAATCCACTTTCCGCGAAGCTTAGTGGCATATTACTATTTTGCCATGTAACATTACATTTGTTACTGTGATTCCTCAGCAGGCTTTACACCTGTTTAGGTCTTCTTGCGATAATTTTTCAAGCACAGCCGTAGCTCCTGAAAGGTATCAGAATATGTTATGCTAACGGCTCAACGAGGCTCATAGTGAATGGCTCGCTCTCTGATCCCATCAGCCTTTTGCCATCAGTAAGACAAGGATGCCCTTCGTCACCTCTTCTCTTATGCCTGTATTTAGAACCACTGTGTCGGAGCATTCTGAAAGAAGAAAATTTTCAAGGGTTTAAATCACCGTCAAATGAGATTCCGGTTCTCGCGTATGCAGATGACGTGGCCTTTTTCTGTGCTGATAAAATGAGTGTAAGAACTGCCCTTGCAATTACAGTAGAGTTTTGGGCGGTTTCTGGAGCTACCGTAAACTATGAAAAAAGATCAGGTTTTTTCTATGGACTATGGGCCACAATGCCGTCACAATAAGCCGGCATTCAGTGGAAGAAAGATCTAGGCTACTTAGGTGTCCTTCTCTCACAATGCAGGAATAGCAATAGTCAATGGTTGGGAAAGATAAAAAGCTACAAAGTAAAGTGAGCTCTTGGCAAAGGCGCTATTTGTCGATGCTCAGCCACGCTAAAGTTTGCAACGTGTGAGGAACTAGAGGGAGTTAGTTGGGACGTCATTGGCCTTAGCGAAGTTAGGAGAACAGGTGAAGCTTACATAGTCTTAAACAATGGGCATGTCCTCTGCTATAGAGGATTACCGGAAAAGAGGGAATATGGCGTGGGGTTCCTAATTCACAAAGATATAGCGGGCAACGTAGATGAATTCTACAGCAGTAACGAAAGAGTTGCATGCGTCGTAATAAAACTAAATAAGCGGTATAAACTTCAGATAATCCAGGGATATGCGCCAACAACGAGCTACGACGACGAACAAGTAGAGGATATCGAATTAGCAATAAAGAAAGTACAGACACAATACACAGTAGTCATGGGGGATTTCAACGCAAAAGTAGGGACAAAACAAAGTGGAGAACAGGCGATTGGCAACTACGGCGTCGGCCATAGGAATAACCGTGGGGAAATGCTAGTACAATTTGCCGAAAGAAACCGACTCCGAATAATGAACACGTTTTTCAAGAAACACAAGAATAGGAAGTGGACGTGGAAAAGCCCTAACGGGGAAACAAAGAATGAAATCGACTTTATAATGTGCGAACAACCAGGTATAATTCAAGACACAGAAGTAGTGGGGAAGGTAAAATGCAGCGATCACAGATTAGTAAGAGCAAAGATTGCACTTAACCTAAAGAAAACAAGAACTAAATTATTCACTAGAAAAAAATGTGATCTAGAGGTAATCAGATCGAAGAACGAAGAATTTAAAGTCGCCCTAAGCAACAAGTTCGAGGCCTTAGACGAATTAGACGAAAACGGTGACGATGTAGAGGAAATGAACAAAACCATAACGAAAACAATCCTTGAAACAGCGATAGAAGTCGGGGGTACAACAACTAAGCAAACAAGTAAGTTGTCCCAATCTACCAAGGACTTAATAAAAAAACGCCAACAAATGAAAGTAACTTCGCCAAAAGATAAGATTGAATTCGCAGAACTATCAAAATTGATCAATAAAGCCAGGCAAAGAGATGTAAGAAACTTTAACACGAGAGAAATAGAGAAAGCTGTAGAGAAAGGCACCAGCATTAAAACGGTCAAAAAGAAACTGCACTTAGGGCAAAACAAAATGCATGCGCTAAAGGATAAACAAGGTAACGTTATCAACAGTTTCAACGAAATAGTAAAGGTAGCAGAAGATTTCTACTCTGCACTGTACAGTTCTCAGACAGACCATACAACCTTAATAGAAATAGAATCTGAGGAGGACAATGAAATTCCATGTATAACCGCTGACGAAGTCAAAAAAGCTGTCACAGGCATGTCCCGCGGTAAAGCAGCTGGTGAAGATGGTATAACAGCCGACTTGATTAAAGACGGAGGAGATATTATACTTGAAAAACTTGCATCGCTCTTCACGAAATGTGTCAAGACGTGTAATATACCACGCAGTTGGAAAAATGCGAATATAATCCTTATCCACAAGAAAGGTGACAAAAAGGAGTTAAAGAATTATAGACCAATTAGCCTACTCCCAGTAATATACAAGCTATTTACAAAAGTAATTTCTACGAGGATAAGAGAAACACTCGACTTTTATCAACCGAGAGAACCAGCTGGTTTTAGGAAAGGTTACTCGACAATGGACCACAGCCACGCTATCAACCTAGTAATTGAGAAGTACGCGGAATATAACAAACCTCTTTATATGGCGTTTATCGACTAAGAGAAAGCATTTGACTCGATAGAAATACAAGCAGTTCTAGAAGCTCTACGTAGACAAGGGGTACCTGACATATACGTGAAAACCATCAACAACATATACAAAGATTGCACAGCCACACTACTCCTACATGAGAAAAGCAGAGAAATCCCGATCGGGAGAGGCGTGAGACAGGGAGATACGATATCCCCGATGCTATTCACTGCATGTTTAGAGGAAATCTTTAAACGTCTAGACTGGGAAGACAAGGGAATTCGAATAGACGGAGAATATCTCAGCAATTTAAGATTCGCAGACGACATTGTGCTATTTAGCAACGATGGAGACGAACTACAAAGCATGATTGATGACCTAAACAGGGAAAGTATTAAAATTGGATTAAGAATGGATAGGCAAAAGACCAAAGTTATGCTCAATAGCCTAGCTAAGGAACAGAAATTTAAGATCAACAATGAACCCTTACAATGTGTAAACGAATACGTATACCTGGGACAGTTAATAACAGGAACTCCTAACCATGAAAAAGAAATTCTCCGTAGAATAAGGTTGGGCTGGAGCGCATTCGGAAGGCATTATGAAATCATGACTGGAAACTTACCGCTCTCACTAAAACGAAAAGTATTCAATCACTGCATTCTCCCAGTACTAACGTACGGCGCAGAAACGTGGAGGATAACGAAAAAACTAGAGGTAAAACTAAGGAGCACGCAACGTGAAATGGAAAGAAAAATGTTGGGGGTAACGCTAAGAGATAAAAAACGAGCGGAATGGATCAGAGAACAGACAGGAATAGCCGATATTATTATATCAATTAAAAGAAAGAAGTGGACCTGGGCAGGACATGTCATGAGGAGGAAAGATAACAGATGGACAGTAAGAGCAACGGAATGGATACCAAGAGAGGGAAAACGTAACAGAGGCAGGCAAAAGATTAGATGGAGCGATGAAATTGAAAAGTTTGCAGGCATAAAGTGGAACCAACTCGCTCAGGATAGGGTGGATTGGAAATCGTTGGGAGAGGCCTTCGTCCTGCAGTGGACCTAAACAGGCTGATGATGATGATGATGATGATGATGATGATGATGATGATGATGATGATGATGATGATTTAGTTACCCGTCTCATGTACATGTGATGATTTAGTTACCCGTCTCAAGTACTGCACTGCGCACAACTTCGCATTCAGGCATTGCATCGTGTATTCGCAACATTTATTTGGAGCTCGGGTTACGAATCTATGCGGCGCGATAATCTGTTCCTCCCATTTGAACGGGGTGGTCTCGTATTAGTCCATCTCTTCGTCTAGCAAATTTTTCATCGTCTGTTATCATTTCGAGAGAGTGACCACTCGTTTTTGCGTGAAATGTTACTGATCCGTTTAGTTCATTACCTTCCGAACATAGTAGTGTCGCCAGATGCCGCAGGTGGTTCACAGGCTCCTTGGGAATTTCTCAAGGAAGTCGTTGACTCATTTCTTTTCCTGATAGCTAGGTTTATCCTGGAGTACATTTTTACCGCGAGCCGAAATACGACTTCTGCTGCACTGGTAGACTCGATTTTCCCAGATCCTTTGTATCGTTCACCTTATTTGAATCGGCCTTATCAAAATGTACTTAGAAGGGTTTAAAAATGCGTGTACCTCCCGGTGTTAAGACATTTTTCTTTAAACTTCATTCGGAAACTCTCCCTGTTAAAACTTGGTTGAATTCGAGGGGCTGCTTCGTGTCATGGTACACGAACTGCCGACTCTGTCCACGAGCGGAAACAATTGATCACTGTTTTATTGATTGTACAGACGCAGTATTTTTTGGAACATTCTAGAGCGGACTTTTAAAAAGGACATGGACATCACTCCATACACAATTAGGTTTCTACCGTTTAAAACGATTGCCGGTCCACCCTATGTCATATTCGTAGGACTTGGTTTGTACGGCCTATGGAGATCGAGACTGTGATTGCCGTGCCGAAAACCCGCGTTTCACTAGATCAATCTACTGAGAAACCGTGGCCTATGTCAGAAGTGTGTACGCTGCACAAGAACTGCCGCCTGACTGGATGCCCTTGTTGGACGCCTGTGTGTCTTTGCCTGACTTTTGAGTGTGTAGGATTTCTCTCCTTGTGACCTCAGTTTCCATTTCCATGCAATAAAGAAAAAAAAACAGGCTTAGCTCAGTGGTAGAATGCTCGACTGCCACTCCGAGAGAGGTGGGTTAGAATCCTCCTCGGTCCTCGTTATTTTTTTCTAAAATATTCGCGATAGTGGTTAAGGACACCGGCGGCGGCGGACAACTGCGACGCCAAAAAAACGGCCGTTGTTGTGACTTCATGACAGCTTACGCTGTAAAACAGAGATGGCGCAGGCCTCATACTCTACTCTGCTTCTTCGAGCTCCTTTGAAATGGGCCGCATTCACCTGCCTGGGTCGTCACTCACGGTGACTTGAAGCCGTCCGAGAAAATTAAGGGTTCTGAAGAAGTATGGGCAATGGGTGTGCTTATTTCGTGCTCCACGTCTCAGCCAGAGCACATCAGTTGCCTCCGCACTCTGTAAACGAAAGACTTCGCTCAGAAAAGCGGCAATTTCCAAGTCGCCGTGGTGCGCGGCCAGCGCGCGGAAGACTGCATGGCGCTAGATTTCTTGCGCCGACATTTAGGCTAGCAACTTTGAACAAACTTCGCAGATTGAGCGATAAGGGGCCAGCCAACAAGAAGCTGCGCGCCTAACAGATATCATGCGCCTTGTAGTGTCTACGGTGACAAGGAATATACCTCGTACGCCTGGTACAACGCGCACGCGGTAAGAGAGGTATCGCGTTTATACATGCCAGCCATGTCAATTAAGTAACGTGAATTTGTGCCACGCCTGTATAAAGACGAAAGCCTTATGTATATGTGCTGGTGACCTTGAGCGGAGGCACGCCTTCCCAAAGAATAAAAAGAATCCTACAAATCCAACGCCCTGCGGCAGGAATCGGTGTCATGCGACGCATTCAGCAATGAAATTAGCTACGAGGACTTGTTTGACATCAAGCCATGGTCTTATGCATATGATTTAGATCTTCGTGCAAAGAGCATGAGTGGGTGTATGCCTAACTCAAGCTAAACAGGGACGTCGACAACACCATGATGGCCGAATTGTAGCTCGTACTACGACGTGATATTGGCACTCATGTCAGTCCCCAACACGGACCTTTCTTCTGTGGAGGTAAAATGCATGCTATAGGGTGAGCTGATGCGCGTATCATAAGCGTCGCTTTTTAAAGTATTCCTACGAAATGAATCAAAGTTCGACAGAAGAATGGCGACTGACAGTTAAACATGTTTTGTTTGGTACATTGCTAAGATAGTGCCTGCCACGCCATGGTGGTCTATAGTGGCTTTGGCACTCAGGTACAGATACGAAGGTTGCGGGATCGACTGCCGCGCAAGGCAGCTGCATTTCGATGCAGACCAAATGTCGAGGTCCGTGTGCTGCGCGATGTCAGTGCACGTTAAAGGACCACAAATGGTCGAAATTTCTGGAGCCCTCCGCTACGGCGCGTGTCATTATCACGTCGCGGTATTCGGACGTAACACCACAGAAATAAATGTATGATAGAGACGCAATTAATGTTACACAAGCACCATCATCACAGCTGCCCGAAATATAGATTTATTTACTACCGTGTGGGAGTAGCCGCCGTAGCCTAGAGGTAACGTGCTTACTTGGCATCTCGGTGTTTATATCTCAATGTCGAGCTACAACAAACGGTATACCTTTTGTTGTTTTTGCCTGTGTTGTAATGATATGTCGGATATCTGTTTTAGGTGATGCTTCACTGGCATATGCTGTATAAAATCCAAACACCTGTGACGCACACCCTGATACCGCTGGTCGAGCACTACGGGCATGAGCCAAACGTGACTGCGGTATCGGTAACCATGATGTAAATGGCGAGTGTTTCACGTTAGTGGTGTGAAGATCAGGTATCCATGTTCGTCATGCATATGTAGCCTACCAGCATATAAGGCGAAGGAGACGACCAGAAGAGGACCGATACGTGGCTGGCTAGATGGATAAGTAGATGCAGTTTCTGGATTTCGAATATTTGGCATTTAATATAAGGACAGCGCCCATTCCCGATCAAGTGTGCCACATACCCAAATAAAACAGTGGTCCTGAGCGCCACGCTTGGCGCATAACCGCACATCTGAGCATGGGATATACGGCTACGCTGCAGCAGTAGTGCACATGGCATTTCCTAATGCATAATATTTACGAGTCATTGCTTATGTCGTTGATAATATCGGCGCAAGTGCAAGAAGTCTTACAGACATTTTGCATCAAAACAATTGTTGGAAGCCTGCGACTTTTTCATTCTCAGAAATCTTTCACCGTCAAGTGTTATAGAGATGCAAAACAAGATGTTGATCTTTTTTGCCTCATATATCCTACCTTGGCAGTGCATTCTCGTGGAGTTCGCGTACCATTATTCTTTACATTATAAAATCGCAAAGGAAAGCCTAGAAAGGTCATTTGTACCGAACAATTCAGCATTCACATTAATGGTGAATGTATCCAGCAGATTATTTAAATTTCTTCGAATGCGGTACACTTTGACATAAACAGAAGACTTCTCTCGAGGCCTCTCAACTGGAGTATTTGGGACGCGGTCTACGAATACTAGTAATTCCTCAAATAATCTAAGTCTGTAACTACCATCGCCGATTCGTGAAGGAAATGCAGCCAATATCTGTGATTTTCTGCGGAATAGTGATTGCTGGTAAGTGGAACTATACAGAATCTTATTTTGCAGTAGCGATTTTGTCACGATATGGAGATGACATGAAGGCTTGGGACGGCCTCCAAGGAATATCAGCCTAATCACTACGACAGAAGGTGAAGCGGGATCTGCGGGAAGGAGGGGGGTGGGGGGTGGACAAAACCCGGCTCATATTGCAAACGACGCAGAACAAATTGCTCCTTGAATGAAAAGGGCCTTTTTCTGAGCTTGTGGCCTCAATGTCCAACGAGGCGGGATGTATAAACGACACTAAATCTCCCCTGCTGGGCATTCCGCGTCGTTGGACATTTCGTCTCGTTGGACATTGAGCCCGCAAGCGGGACGGTAATATGATATTTTTGCGACTTTGTTACTGCTTTGCTTTGTAGATGTCTGTGCATGTGCTTGAGTGCATAAATTGTTGCCTGGAACGCACAAACAGCCTCGTGAGTTCGATGGGAACTCTCGCGTCTTCTACATCGTGTCCCCTTGTTCTGGCGCCAAACCGTTGAAGAATAATTTGTTCCAACTAAATCCTACATTTAATTGCTTAGAAGCATAGGGCTCAAGGTAGAATTTCGATCGAAGGCCTTCGTATACTCATGAACGCCGCCTAGGTTTCCCAGGCTAACTTGATCTGGTTCCCCGCCCATTTGGGCGAAGTCTGCCCGCACCTCCCCAACGTCAACGAAGGTGCTCACTCCGCCGCACGGGATACTATAACCCGTGCAGGAGTAGATGTATTTGTCGAAGAGTACGCGGACCGGGACTGTCTTACAGGATACAACGAAATAACCAAGGCGTTCTACTTGGCCCGGCGGTGCTGCGCTCCACCTAATGGCAATCTACGCAGAGCTCAAGCAGCTACTTGGAGGCAGCAGCAAACGAACACTTACCCCAATTCACTGCCATACCGCCGAATCTACCCAGATACCTATCACACGAGTATATGTAAGATCTGTCAGAAAGACGCCGCTACGCTTAAGCATGTGCTCTGGGAATGTGAGTTTAAGGACAAAGGTAGCGCTGATGCAGACAGCTTCTGCTAGCGAGTTTCTTGAGTGAAAAAAAACCGACTGCTCGCGCTGCACAATCGCTCACCGGCCATCCCGTATATATTTATATAGGCACTGGCTGTTGACCTGCAATGGAAATTTCTTTAGTGCCTAGTTGAACCATAAGGGTAAGTAGCGTGCGCGTTAACTAAAGGTATATGCGGAACTCGCCACGATCTACGACATGGTAGGGCAGGAACTTCATAAAGATCAGGAGCACAAATTACAACGCGTGTGTTAATATACACACGCGTTGTCACTCATTTACATACATGAGTGGGCAATGTCACGGGTGAGTTACGGTAACACTCGTCATGGTTGACTTGTGGAGATTGATGTGCGATTTCTTTAATGGAGGCGAATATGCCAGACGCCCGTACACTGTGCGTTATCAGTGCACGTTCAAGAAGCCCAGGTGTTTTTGGATGATAATGATGATCACTGTTCGGTTAAGGGAAGAACGCTAAATTCTGCAGCCCATGTCGGGAGTACAGCTAAGCGTCTGCGGGCGTGGGGCAAATGGACTGAAAGAGATAATGAGGGACGCCGTAGTGGAGGGCTACGGAAATTTTGACCACCTGGGGTTCTTTAACACTGAGAACACACAGTACACGGACCTCTGGCCTTTACGCCTCCATCGAAAATGCCACCTCCGCGGCCGGGATGGAACCCGCGTATTTTGGGTGGCAGCCGTACTCGGCTGCCACCACTGGCTGCCACCGTAACCACTACATCACTGCGGCGGCACAGCCCGCCACTATGGCTTTTCTCCTTTCTTTCATTTATTTTCCCCTTCGCCCCAGGGACGCTTAGCCGTGCTGCCGAGATGGGTTGCAGAAATGAACGTCATTTCCTTAAAGGGTCCCTGAAACGTTTTTTTGACATTGCGTCACTGATTAGGCAACACAATTGCGAAATCATTCACACCATAAATAAAGCGAAGCACAATGCGCTAAGGCAGCTATGGGCTTATTTCTGTCGCCTTCCTCCTTACCACTGCTGTTCCTCCTCAACTCGATCTGCTGCGGAGTGCGCGCTAGCGACGACAGCGCCTCCCGCGTCAGCCGCTCTGCCGAGCCTCCCGTAGTGACATAGAGCCCCGATATCCTCACTGAGGTCGCCCGCCTCGGCAGTGCTAGCCCTCTGTAATAGAGCGCCGGCGACTCGTGTGACGCCGCCAGATGCCGCGATGATACCGTTGGCTGAAACGAAGGAGTACGTTGTAGAAGCACGTTGTTCGCAGCTAGGTTTTGAAAATTACGCGCACGTCACTTGGGTCGGGGCCAATCAGAGACCTCCCATTCGATCGCTCGATGGCGGGGGCGTTTGAAAACGCTTTTTGGCGAGCCGCTGCGACCTTTTGCGATACGCGTGTTCAAAACCTTATTGTAAATTACACACTTTACGCACAGCGCTAAAATCTGTCCTGTAATGGTCCTAGTGACCCGCTCTACCGGATCACCATGTTTGCACAAAATCGTCAAAACCGTTTCAGGGTCCCTTTAACCAAGCTACAAAGATGAGCTCGTCGTATCTTTCTTTTTCTTCTACTATCTCGCGCTCATGCTGCATATCTACGCGGCAGGCGGGCTCCAACAAACCCCTTTTTTTTTCGTTCGCGTTTATGTGCCACACAGCGTAGCAGACGGCGCTGCTACAAAACTTGAAACAATCGTTTCGACGCTCAGTACAGCGATTGCATTGTACTGGTAAAGGAAACGCTGTTGTGCGAACGAGGCAAACTTAAGCGTTAGCCGAGATGGCCGACGCGACCCATGATAAGAAATTAGGAAAGCGGCAGCACAAGATGTGCGGTAGTGGCATGTGGACATGCTCTTGAAGGAGACGCTACTCATGCCATAATTGAGGACAACAACAACAATAACGATATTTCCTCACCAAGATGTTCCTTGCCAAAGGACTCTTGTGATGGAATTGCTCCAGGTTTGGGCCCAGGACCACTCACAAAGGAACGCAATCGATACTCGAGCACACACACACAATCTATATTATAAGAAATTACAAGCATAAGGTGACAATCACACATGCACCTAGTGTCACGGTCACTATCTACGTAGTCCTACGGCTACCACGATAGTATATCTCGGGCACACAAAAGAAGGTAAGTCTCGCCGTGTTTCCTTCGTGTCGTCGTTGACGCTTGACGTGTCGAAGCCGGCGTCGCTTGCGACGAGGAAGTGGTCGGTAGGCTACTGGTAACGTGGGTCCACCCACGGGACTGTTGGCCCCAGCAGCGGCCCTTACGCCGCAGCGCCTGCTTCGGCAGCCACGGCAGCCGGTAGGCCGCGGTAGTCAGACTGCATCTGGGTTTGCCGACACTGGTGGCTGAAGTGACAGCGCCTGTAGCAGGGTTGTCGCTGCAGTGGCTGAGGACACGGCCACCTCGTCTGGCTCCCTGGGCCGGTCGCCCAGCACGGAACACAGGCCCTTGAGGTTGCCTGCACCGGTTCCTCAGCTCGCCTGGCTCGCTGGACCCGTTGCCCAGCAGGAACGCAGGTCCTTGGCGATGCAGTACGCTGTAGCGGTCGTTCTCAGATTCTCTGGACCGGACGTCCAGCGAGAATCAGCTGGCTTCCAAACCGCACAGCAGGAACCACAGCACGCACCGCACGCACCACGCACCACACGAGCACACTTCATCGTCATCGCCCCCGCACGGCGAACACTCAACTGTTTAAATTTCGCGCCTGTATCATGACAACTCTACACGCAATGTTTCTTTAGGAAACAAAGTACTAATTGCATAAACACAACCTGTGAAGCATTAAAGGTTCTTTGATCTGGCGTAACTGACAGTTAAGTGAAACTGGCCTAGTATATTAAGCGGCCACAGAGTGTCTTTTCCGCATATCTCCGTAATTGGGCGTAGTCATCTTGTTGATTGAGCTTAATAAAACTGCTTCTTGGGCTAGTTTGTTCATTATAAAGTGCAAATGCTTACAGGGCGCAAATTCAACAAACAAAAGAGAGGGACACAGAGACACACACAAAGCGCCTTGATTGAGCCTCGTCTCGCCCACATTTTAACTAATAATAATAATAATAATAATAATAATAATAATAATAATAATAATAATAATAATAATAATAATAATAATAATACTTTATTAACATTTTTAGAGAGCAACAGATACAAAAATTGGCCTGCCAAAGCCTCAATGGGCTTGAAGGGCAGAGCCGACAGATGGCGGACAACTGGAAATGATCTATCCGAGACCACACAGATGTAGACATTTCTTTATACAAGCAATATAGGCGGGCGTGTACAGCAGTGAAGAAATAAAACCGATGTTATACCTATAACGTCGCCTAGCCTTACATTCCCTTATGCAGTAGCAACAATACAATAATAGAACACCATCAGATTTTTGATGAGGTAAAAAAAATAAAAAGATAACAAAGAGTGGGAAAACAAAAAAAATAAGATCAGAACACATGACAAAGCACTATAACATTTCGCACTATAACTATAACCACTGTTAAGCCAGATGAAGATCTTGTAGCAGTTTCTTACATTTTGTTGCCTCATACCTCTTTCACTCTTTGGGGTGATCGCATCTATGTACCCCTCACCTCTGTTTAGCCCATTTTCGAAGAAACGCCACCTTAGTTGTCCCTCCTGAAGGGGCCGGCAACCAACTCTTGAAGGGATACAGAACCACTATTAAAAAAAGAAAGCATTTCCCCGAGGGTGAACATGGTTAAGTGCGAATGCACGGGGTGATGCTATGAGGGGGAGTAAACTTATGATTAAAGTGTAATTAATGAATTTAAAGTGTTGTCATGATGCATTGGACTGACGCGCCGGCGCCACACACACAGCTGCACAGCGACGCCAGCTTCACAGCGCGCCTTGGCGTCACGCCGCGGAGAGCGGTGCGCCCGCGCAAACCGCGGTGAGGAGGCGGAGCGCGCGCAGTCACGTGGGGTGTGACGTCGCTGCGCCGTTGCTACAGACGCTCCTCTCCGCTCTTCGCGCCGTTGCTATGGGACGGCGGATTCAGGGTCGCTTATAAAGTGCATTCGCACTTAAAACGTGAAATGAGTACTATTTCACTGATGGAAAGGCTGAGTTGGTACTGACTCAAACGATGCACCTGATAGTGACTAAATGTGGGTTCGTATTTTTATTTCTTGACGCAATCTCGCGAAACTGACCGAAACTGGTAACCCAAGGGGTAAACAAACGAAGCTGAGCAAAAGCGACGTCACGTGACCTTTTACAAATCTAAGCGTCTCCTGGTCTTTTTATCAGACCTGGAACTTAATACCCTTTTGATATGAAATAGTTTTTTCTAACTTACCACGTGCAGATAAGCCCGCCACCCTCGTGCCGGTATTTGCAAAAGCGCGGTTTCAGACCTGTCTTGGCTCGGCTGTCGGCACAATAACGACACCGGCGGCGAACCGCGCAGGACACATTTGAGAAAACGCGGCAGTAATACGACAGTGGTCTGGACGGCAATGCAAGCTTGTCGTGCCAATTTCTTATTTCTAAAGCTAGTTGAAAAGGTCAAAATGCGGATGGCTAGTCACAGCTTCGTTCACTGCTGTGTAAACAGAACGACGTTTGTTTGCTAGGCTATCGGCGTCGCGACTATCTCTCAACGTTGCTGCAGAGCACACTGCAGGTTTTTTAGAGGCTTCCCAGATCGAAAAGTTGTGTTTCCAAAATATCCACGCAATTTTGAAAGCAACCGCTTCGGTTGTAAACAGTACAGAGAGTGAGCTTTTCGTTGCGCCGTAAAAACGTCAGTCCCCTTTAAACGTACCCGTTTTTCATATTGCAACGGAAAGCATAGCGATAAGCTAGCCTAGCTTTGGAACGGCAACAAGGAAAACGCCGGGATGCATCTTATACCAGAAGTTCTTGCTGACCTACTCGTAACACGTGTCGCAGAGAGCTCCCAACGGCCCTCGAGTGTCTGTGCCAGGTCCTGCCGAGCCACCGCTTATCCTTGCAACGCTTCAGAGAGGTCCCACACATACGCAGTCGTAGTACTATTATTTCGGCAACCACGAAGGCTACACCGCTTGTCAGCGTCAAGTCCCTTTTACTACCCAGCAAAAGAAACAAAAATTACTAAGGCGTGGATAGGTTTTTCCACAACACCGTAACGTAAGGCAGAATTTTGTTACTACTGTACAACGATAGGCGGCGCATGGAATTTTGAACAAACACGAAAACAGGCAGCATAACTTCGAGAACAACCGATGAGACCGCTCTGAATGATTTAAAAATCGCCTTTGTGCTCTTCTGTGTCCCTATAATTTACAAGTCTTCAAACTGTCTTTAGACCCCATCACAAACACTGACAGGTATCTCGTTTCTTTCGCTCTCTCTCTCTGATGGCCTTAAAACGCGTAAAACTGGAGTGTGAGTTAGGAGACTGAGAGCGACTTCTGCGAATAGCATGCAATTTTACGTCACACTCTCGCACTCCCATTTCCTCGTAAAAATCAGTTAACTAAAATCGTACGCTACAAGAGGAGATGGGTGACTTATATATTGTTTTACTATGAAATATCGCGTCCAGAAATAAGCCTTAACGGAAAGGTTTGAAAAGGTGCTCTGTTAGAAAGACCATCAGCGCTTTACATTAAAGCGTACAATAGCTGTCCCGGTGAAGTAGAAAGACCACTTGAAAATGCGTCGCGATATACTTATTCAAGCTTACGTGCATGAGCTTGCGAAGAAGTGTAAAAGACGGCGTGGAATTCGAGCAAGCAAAACGGAGAAAGTAAACAATAAAACCAGTTAGGGTTTATTTTATTCGTTCGTTGAGATTTTCCGTGCACATTGTTTATTACCTAAAGTATACCCGCCGTGAGTATGGTCTAAATGTTTAGGCATCGTCACCGACAACAATGTTCATGGTGTCTAAGTTATCACTTTTTATCGTATTTGCGACAGGATACTCATCGCGCTTACGTGAATTGTTCCTTATATGTCACTTTTTATCTCAAACGAAATAACGTTTCTCTTGCCAGCTGCATTACACGAAGGAGCCACCTGGCGTTCTTGCTATGGAGTATGCTACATGCCACGTTGTGTGGAGAACAGGAGAAACGCCCATGTTAACGTCCAACATGCGAAATACCATTTCTTTGTTGAGGATGGTACCTGTAAGAAAGTTAGCACCAAGGGCTGCAAGGGCAATTTTTATAACAAAGATGCCCAAAGATGCCCTTCTTAATGCAGGTTTTCGTCCTGTTGTTCGCACCGTTGCTCCGCCTTGGCTTCCTGGGTAACCACCCGTTCCTGGACTATTATTGCCAAAGCGCGCCCGTCACGATTCAGTCGCTAGTCTGGAATGCCTCTTCCCAAGAAACCCCGAGGATGCCGTTTCCGTCGGCCGCTCGCTTCTGCGTCTGGCAACATCGGGCTACTACAAGTGAGGGGCGTCAACATCGCCTACAAATAGCGGCACCAGACTCGAGCGCCTTGGGGCACGCCACCGCAACGACAGTGGTCACGAAAATGCCCTTCTTAATGCAGGTCAGTTACTTTCCAAACGCGGCCTGCGTGCGTTCTGGAAATCGCTGTCTTCTTGCGGTGTCGTGCCCCACTTGTGTTATTGGTACATGTAGGTTACTGTGTGAAATGTTGTGGTCTCTTTGTAACAATGCTCAGGCGGTAAATATGCTCCTCTTGATGTCGGGTGACGTTGAACTAAACCCAGGACCTGTTTCACCACCGTCAATGGAAACCATTGCAAATGCAATATCCCGCATAGAAGCATCTCAAACCTCGGTCCTGACAGAACTTTCACTAATCCGAACATCCCAGTCTAGCATTGAGGCGCTCGTGACCACCCTTTCGACTCGTGTTGACACCCTAGAAAAAATTGTGCAGTCGACTCAGTCAAACGAAACAGGTCTAAAGGCAGACGTGAAGGACAGTTTTGCCAAACTTTCTGCGGAAATCAGGGTTCTTACAGATAAGTGTGATGATGCTGAAAATCGCCTACGTCGTTCTAACCTGCTTTTCTGTGGTATCCCAGACACAAAAGGCGAGTCTTGGATTCAGTCCCAGGCAAAAGTGATAAAATTTTGTTCTGAAAATCTCGGTATCTCCATACCGGAAGACGACTTGGAGCGTGCACATCGGCTTGGTCGATACCAGCAAAACAAAAGTAGACCTATCATAGTAAAATATGCAAGATTTAAAGATAAATCAAAAATTCTTGCAGTTGCGTCCAAGCTCAAGGGCACGACTTTTTCAATTCGCGAAGACTATTCAGCTAGAGTTCGACAGGCACGAAGGAAACTGTATGACCATGGCATGCTGAGCGGCAAACCCTTCAAGCTGCGCTTTGACAAGTTACTACTTGAAAACAAGCAATTCTCGTACCATGCAGAATCTGATAGCGTTGTTGAATAGCAGTCGTAGCAGTCATTTCTACATCTCAGGCATGCGCGTCGCCCACTTCCCCCCCAACCTTGTCTCGCCCCTATGAATGATCCCGTTTGTCAATGTATGGCAGTCTTAATCGCTAATGTGCGTAGCTACCTGCCTAAGAAAGACGCTGCTGAATCCCTTCTGAATGACAACAACACTGACGTTGCAATATTTACGGAATCTTGGCTTCAGCCGCACATTGCTGACCACGAGCTATTACAAGACGGCCAAGCGTACGCTGTTCACCGGCTTGACAGGGTGGGGCGGAGGGGGGGGCGGAATATTGATTTTTGTTAAAGAAAGTGTTCCTTCTTATGTCATCAAAATGAACTGTGAACACGAAATTTTCTGTGTGAACATTTCACTAGCTTCGAAAATGACTGTGATTATTGCTTGTTACC
Source organism: Hyalomma asiaticum (assembly GCA_013339685.2). NCBI lineage: Eukaryota > Metazoa > Arthropoda > Arachnida > Ixodida > Ixodidae > Hyalomma > Hyalomma asiaticum. Next base: position 23,813 of record JABSTT010002497.1, on the reverse strand, counting down.
GCGCTCCTAATTGTGATGCCTCCTTCATTTATGAACTAAATACAGTTCTAGTACATCTTTACTCTCGTTTTCCTCTAGCCAATTTCATGCTCTGTGGTGACTTTAATTTTCCAGATATTAACTGGACAAATTTTGAGTCAGAAAACTGCCAGTCCAAAGATTTTCTTGAAATGACCCTGACGTTTAACTTTACTCAGATGGTTAATACACCAACCCGTGGGGCAAATATCTTAGACCTCGTACTTGTTTCCAACCCTGATATAGTTAAATCGCTATCATCCGTTGAAGGTCTAAGTGACCACAATTTAGTGCTATTTAACCTATGCATCCCACGTCCTGTACGACAGCGCTCAATAAAACATATCAGGGATTACAACAAAGCAAATTTCACAAAAATTAACTCAGAATTAAGTGAGTTCCTTGATTACTTCCGTCGGTCTGCTTCACTCCGTTCAGTAGACGATAATTGGCTATTATTTGAGAATAAGTTAACATCGCTTGTAGAGTTACATGTACCCCTTGTACGCATTCGCGGTGACCTGGGAAAACCCTGGTTTTCGAACACACTAAAGAGGCTGTTAGAGAAAAAAAGCGTCTTTTCCGCGATGCGAAACGATCGGTAACTTCCTCAAAGTGGGAAAAGTACTTTACGAGTCTGCGTCAATATACTTCTGCTTTGAGACAATCCAAAAAGAAGTTCTTCCACCACGACTTACAGACCATTATGCGCGTCAACCCTAAAAAATTCTGGAAAATCCTCACACCTAGTAAAAGCTCCAATAACATTTCTTTGAGTTACCCTGATGGTTCCAATGTGCCAATTGATGAGCGATCAGATGTAATCAACTCGTACTTTTCATCTGTTTTCACTAATGAACCCACGCTAGACGACTTTGATCCGCCCAACCTTTCTCTTTCCGATATGCCTCCAATAATCATTACTTCTCAAAGAATCTTGAAGCTCATTGAAAAAATGAAGATTTCTAGTGCCCCAGGACATGATGGTATTACAGCCAAAATACTAAAAGGCACAAAAGTGTTCTCTAGTTCAATATTAGAAATAATTTTCACGCAGTCAATCACTGACAGTTCACTTCCGACGGACTGGAAAATTAATAAAGTAGTACCTGTATACAAGTCTGGCAGCCGCTCGGATCCCTCCAACTATCGTCCCATTTCGCTTACAAGCATTGCCTGCAAACTCCTAGAACATATAATATACTCACAAATAGCATGTCATTTAGGTAATCATTCCTTCTTTTTCCCCAATCAACATGGTTTTCGGCCTAACCTATCATGTGATACTCAGCTCTTTGAATTTGTTACTGAGCTTCACTTAAACTTAGACTCATGCTTTCAAACTGACGTCATTTATCTTGATTTTGCGAAAGCTTTTGACTGTGTCCCCCACCAGCGACTTCTGGCCAAGCTCTCAAGACTACAGCTGGACCCCCTAGCGTTGTCATGGATCCGATGCTTCCTGACCAATCGTCTCCAATACACGGTTGTCGGTAATCACTGTTCAGCCACTACTAACGTGATTTCTGGAGTACCACAGGGATCCGTCCTTGGTCCTCTGCTCTTTCTCATCTTCATAAACGACCTTCCTAATGGCATTTCATCTTCTATTCGACTTTTTGCAGATGACTGCGTTCTTTATCGTCGCATCGCACACCGAACTGACCATGAAATCATTCAAAGCGACTTACATCAAATCGAATCCTGGTGTTCATATTCATTAATGAAACTCAATATTTCGAAATGTAAAGTTATGCAGATATCCCGTAAGCGCTCCAACAGTAATTACACGTACTCCTTAAACTCGATAGCTTTGTCCCTCGTCGAATGTTATCGTTATCTTGGTGTTACAATAAACAAAAAATTGACATGGTCCGATCACATCACGAAATTAGCAGCCGACACTACTAAATCACTTGGTTACATCAGATGTTCCCTTTCCTTGTGTCCCTCATCCACGCGAAAACTGGCTTATGAAACATTTATACGAAGTAAGCTTGAATATGCCTCAGCTATTTGGAGCCCTCATCAAGCATACCTCATTAACACTTTAGAATCTATACAGCACCGTGCGGCCAGATTCATCTCTTCTAGGTACGGCCGCGATGAAGTGCCATAAAGTCATCATTGGGACTCGAGTCATTGTCGTTCCGTCGGAAGATTGCAAGGCTGTGTTTGTTCCATCGGCTTTACTATAACTTCCCACATCTTCACGGTAAACTCTTTATCCCGCCAACCCGTACATCTCGTCGCCTTTTTAACTCGTGCAGCGTCCAGCGTTTGCACGGTTCTACGTCTTCCTTTAATCAATCTTTTTTGCCAACAGCCATTGCAGAATGGAACACTTTGCCAGACTGTGTTGTCGTTGAGCGAAACCCTATTGTGTTTAAGCAGTTGCTCACTGATCATCTTACGCTGTAAAATTCATTTACACTGTTCTTTCTTTTCGCCTTTATATGCCTCGTTCAAATTGTAACCTAAATAGTCTGCATTTCTCTGTGTTATGTTTCAGTATTATGATCCGATACGTTTTGTAACTCCTTATGTAACCTCCCCCCCCTTATGTAATACCCCGAGAGGGGCCTTTAAGGGAAAAATAAATGATGATGATGATGATAATGATGATGATGATGATAGTAAAAGATGCTGTATTCATGGAAATAAATGAATGGCAAGGCAAATGTACGTCTCCCTGATTTCGGACTTGCATATTACGTCAAGCATTTTTTCACGAACTAAGCACACCCTCACCTATCTAGCCACCTGCATGTTGTTGGTTTAGGCATTTATTCGTTAATTTGACATATATCAGGAAGAGGAACGACGCGGCATGTATTTATAGCAGGTATGAAGGATAAAAGTTGTGTTGGTTCGCACTGAACTGGGGCATAACTAAGAAGCTCAAAAATCACAGGGTGAAAACACAAGAGACAAACAGGAGGGAGCACTAAAATTTAAATAAAGATATATTTGCCTAGGAATTTGTAAATCGCATGATGCGCGCGACAACTACGCAGCAGAAGAGTCATCCCTCCGATAACACCTGTCCACCTGCCTTCATTCCGTCAACTAATCAATCAATTTCAGTGTAACTCGCACATCTAGCTAATCATCTCAATGTGTAAGTATTTGTCAAGTTATGAATATTCTATACTAGAGTGTGCCAGCGAAGCAACACTAACGCACCTGTAACCTGCTTTTATTATGCCATAATTCTCGAATATTACTCTTCCTGCCCGCAAGCCTATCCGTTTAAGAAATGCCCTTTACACGAGCACTTTCGCCAGTGCTCCGCGAGATAGCATTCAGCTACAACAACGCTAAAGGCGGCCGGCGTCCAACAAACGTATGTTCCAACACCGACAACAATTGGCCAATACTGCGCTTGCCAGAAGAAAGGCGAATAGAATAATGCACAGGGAAGTTGCGTTCCTCTCAAGGTGTGGCAATTTCTGTGACAGGCTCTACCACTCTGCTCAGTATTCACGAAGAGGCATCTTTTTATGTAGCCTTTCGGGATTTTGACTTTATTTATTTATTATTATTTGTTTAATTACAGACACTGTAATCTCATGTAGAGATCACAGCCGGTGTGTTCTGTAGAAGCAATCATGACAAGAAAAGAAAGGCACAGTCCTCGGTACACAGTAAATGGTGAAATCACTCAAGCTAAAGACACGATCAACAAAAATGCAAAAACAAAAAAGGCGACACAAAATATGGTAATCAGGAACAAAAAAAGGGGGTACACCTTTCAAAAGGAAATTCCGTCGAATAATAGCACAAATTATACAAAGAACAAAAACTAAATGCCAAACCATAATTATACTACTAAAGGACTATTGTAATGATATTGCAAAAAAAGACATCGATTCTTGTGAAATACAGGGAAGGCCGCTCTTCTTTGCTGCTTCCATGAGAGGATGCAACGCATTGTGGAGGCACGGCAGCGGGACAGGTCGCATCGCATCTGGGTTGGCTCCTCTCTGCACACAGTCCGTGCTCATTTAAGCTGTTTCCCTACAAGCCCACAAAACCTAAAAGGCGTCTTATTATTACATCTTATTAAGGAACTGATGTCTGATTTCTCGTGGTTGAAGCATCAAAGACGTCGCGAACGGCACGCAATGAAACGGACGTTAAAGACGTCTCCGAAACGTCTTCGCGAAACCGAATTTAAAACCACGAAGGTGTCCATGTGGCTGTACCCACGAATGTGCCGCAGTCCGGCGGCGTGGATTTCAGCGGAAATTTTCCGTCGGAACAATACCATACCTGACAAAAACGTCGGCGAGTCGGCCCTGCCGTTGCCCCTTCAAAATGTTTCGCGATTGCTGCTGCCCACGTCTGGTAGTTGTACTGTTTTGAGCTGTCGCCAGGACTTCGTATCAAAATCTGTCCAGTCACCGAAATGTATATCAGTGAGTGTATGCGCACGCAAGTGTGTCATTGTACACAAAATATTCTCCAAATCGGGAATATCTAACTGCTCCACAACTGAGGTAGGTTTTCAACCGCTGCTACTACTCGTGACTGTAACATTGCGCATAATCTACCAGGCGAGACATCCTCTCTGAGTCACACACATTCGTGCGAATGACGCTAACGACTACCGAAAATCGTTATAAAGGGTTCTGATTTCACCCGCGAGCGGGGCTAAAAAGGTTCCGCGGGGCACCGCGCCCAAGGCTGACGCAATGTATTTGAGCGAGTGTGAGCCAATTTAATTGGCCCCGCCACGGTGGTCTAGTGGCTAAGGTACTCGGCTGCTGATCCGAGGGTCGCGGGATCGAATCCCGGCCGCGGCGGCTGCATTTCGATGGAGGCGAAATGTTGAGGCCCGTGTGCTGTGCGATGTCAGTGCACGTTAAAGAACCCCAGGTGGTCAAAATTTCCGGAGCCCTCCACTACAGCGTCTCTCATAATCAGAGCTGGTTTTGGGACGTTAAACCCCACATAACAACAATAACAACAATTTAATTGATTTTGCCGCTTTATGCCCAGCCACGCACAATTAGAATTTTACATCTTGAGCACATCACTCGGTGAGACGGTCAAATCCTGCCGATGTCACTTGAAAACGGTAATTCACGTTTCGTGAATTCAGACGAAAGTATTGCAAAAGTGCAGTGGGCCCTAATTCTTTCTCGCGTTTGTGTTGCTGACACATAGACCCCTTGTCAGAAGCGAGAAAATCGACTCTTGCTTTAAATTAAGACCTGATTTTCTACGGCGTCTCTCATATTCATATGTGGTTTTGGGACGTAAAACCCGTAAACACCCTCCCCAAATCACTCAATCAGAGCTGATTTTCATCTACCACAGTTCTTTGTGGTGTAATATCTTAAGTGCCATTCTACTCGACGTCAAAGCTGCAGGAAGTGCGGAGGAGTAATTACCCTGTGTTTCCGTTGTATTTATTATATGTTTACCTGCTCTATTCTTACCGACGTTTGAGAACAAGCTCTGCAGTGTAGGCGAAGGGAAGATGGAGTCGTCTATACCTGTTATAGGCGTAGCTGTAGCCCTCCCTCATATACACATATGCTAGAACGAGACACATAATTTACGTTATGGCTTCGAGTGTTATGCGGCGGCGTAGCCCCATGACGACTTCACAATTTATGTGCACTGCAAACCTACATCGATGCTATGCCCACAGTGCCGCGAACCAGACGCCAGCTAGCCCTTCATGCAGATGCGGAAGCAGGGAGAAATCCTGTGATTGTTGAGACGAGCCGAACAGCCTGTTCGAAGCGCCTGAACAGCGCTCGGCGCCATGATGGCCGCTGCTACGGGCCCGGCAAAGAGGCGACAGAATCTCTGGCTCCTCCTCCTCTCGGCGGTGGCGAAGAGGCAGCGACGCGAAGCGAATCTAGCGTAGCTAGTTCCCACCTTCCTAGTGTCCCGCTGACCCAGGCAGTGGCGGCATGGACAACTCCCAGGCCCGCCTCCAGCGCCTCCTCGTCTCAATTTACACTGACCAAAGGGTGGCAAGCGGGCGAGGCCCTAAGCCACTTCTCGAGAACGGCCTCACCAGGAGCGTCAGGGCCACACTCCTGCGACTGCGGACTGGCTGCACCTGGACAGCAGCCCGCCGACACGCCAAGGGCCTCTGCGCCTCTCGATCCTGCAGCCGCTGCGGGGATTTTGAGACTCTAGAACACCTCCTCTGTGCATGTCCCGGACTGGTACAGGAACGTTCGAAGGTCGTCACAGCCTACCGGAGGCAGGGACTTCGAGCCACCACAATCTACCACTTACTTGCTCTTCCCGTCTCGGCCCCATCTACCAGCGCTGCAGAGTCTGGTGGAATTCCTAGATGAGACGGGCATCGCAGCCTACTGCTGAGCCCAGGTTGCCCTCCCGCCCCTCCCCTTTCTGTCGGCTTACTTCGGCTGCGCTCAACGAGCCTTGACATCTTTCACTACCTTTCTGTCGTCCTTTATTTCCCATTATCCCCTTCCCGAGACGCTGCGGCGTGCTCCCAATTTGGGTGCAGAAATAAGCGTCTTTTCCTTATTACAATCACTACCGCCACCACCACCAACACCAAGCTAGTACGAAGGCGGTTGAGTCGGTGTAGTGAAGTTGTTAGTGGCTGGCTTTTGCTTTGTTTCTGGAGAAAACTCCTTTAGCCTGCTGCGACAGATATATATGTTTTTACGGTGGCATTTTATTCTCTCTACTTTCCTGCTGGCGCTAATCCTGGTTAGATTCCGGTGCTTCTGTGACCCAATCCGGTAAAATCAACATCTACGTCTCGCCGGAAATAAATGCAAGTACCACGTTTGTATGGCTTCGCAGAATGCCTGTGAAATCGCTCATGTTATCCGCGGATATGGCAAATCGGTATGTAACAGATACAATGAGCGTGAATTATATATATTAATATGCAAGCTCTAACATAGTTGGACGCGTCAACTTAAACACCAAGCAACGCAGCTGTGGGTTTGTTGTTCATCACCGCGTATGAATGCATTCCAAAACTTTTTACGCTTATGTGTGTGTGTGTAGTACAATTAATAAGGAGTGCAATGGGTTCGTTCCGATCATCCTGTCGTTTAGCCGCTGTGGGAAGGGAGCAAAGCGCCTGTACGACTGTCTGAGATTGTAGTAACTTGCTCGGGTCCTACACTCTTAGCACGGTAACCTTTAGTTTATTTTACAGGTACACAGAAATGGGAAAATGTGCTCCTTTATAAAGGTTAATGTGTTTCAACCTTTATAAAGGAGCATATTTTCACATTTCTGTTTACCTATAAAATAAACTAAAGGTTACCGTGCTAAGAGTGTATACAGATGAACATGTGCATACATACATACATGTTCTGTCATGCACTGTAGGGCGACCGTCGCCGCGCGTTCATTCACTGTGGCATCGCAGTCAAAAGATTTTACTTCAGGCTATTGGAATTTACAGGCATGGATGTTTGTGCAACTGCGCACTCTGTTGCGGCCTGTCAGCCCAACTGCCGCTGGCATTCTATCGCGTCTTGTAGTAATAGAATGACTTTGCGCAGCTCAGCATTCAGATGAGCTTGAGTGTCACATGCGCATTCTCGGTAATATTTAAACCTTGTCAGGGTCACGTGGCTCTTTTGAAAATGTTCATTATTATTACTATTGCTGCGGCTGCGCATTGGCCACGCTGTCGCGGTTTTCTGCATTAGGGTACGCCGGGGTTCGTAATTCGTGCACACCGCGAACAACAAAAGTTCATGCGACCTGTTACCCGGTTTTCTTGTATTGTAACAGGCACGCTGTTGTTCACGGCGGATTTATGCTAGGCCATAAGCTCACCGTTGTTATGTTTCACGTGGTTCGGACTGAGGAGTGAAGATTTGAACGAGGTTGCAGGGCGGGTAGTGCGATGTAGAGATGATGAGGTGACGGACAACCAAATAAATCAATACATCGGGCTGTGGTGATGTGGTGTTTTCTGAGGATCACGTTTGCTGTATTTTTTATTATATAATATGGGTGCCACCAGCTTGTCCGCCGCTCGGATCTAACGGAGCATGCCTAGACCTTCCCTCGGCACTCAGGCTCCTCCAGTCCTCTCACAAAGTGCAACGCTTGTTTCATTACGCTCGCGCCTCCGGAGAGACTCCAGCGATGATTCATCTCTCGTACGGCGTAGGGATCCGCGACATAGGGAAACTGCAACGACGCCGCGGTTAGGTTCAAACGTGCAAGTTTTATTCTACAAATATCAATTATCCTTTTCAGGTATAATACACACTGTCGTCAGATTACAGGATCGCTACGCACGTTATCGCTTGTGAAGGACAATTAGCGTGCAATGCTTGTGCCACTTATTATATTGCAGCACGCGAGTGGGGTCGTTTACGCGAAATTGAGTGCACTCTTTTGTTTAGCTTTAAAGTAACGTGATTTCCGGATAGCACTTGGTTTTTGCCTCGGTGACTACTGTTTGTGCTCATTGGCTTGTTAAAAACTATTTGCCATGGAGATAGGGACAGAGGACGAGGGAGGCAGTGATATATCCGAACTGGACCAGGTTGAGTCAGGTTCAGATGACCTAGATGAGCAGTTCAGTGCAGCTGTAGGTGCCGCTGGAGACCCAGCGCATGGGCGTAGCGTAGGGGAAGGTACTGCGAGCCTTTTTGCAAAAGAGCGAATGCATGGCGAATCGTCGGCAACGGCACATCATGCGTTTGACGTGGTAGGACAGGCAGTCGCGTCGATGCCAACCTTGGCAGCGCCATTTTCGTGGTCAGCGAAAGCGATCGGCCATTGTCCTTCTCGTGAGGAGGACGGAGACCAGGGCTGTGTTGCTGTTCTCAGTAAGGAGCAAGCGCCCACGCATGAGAAAGAGTCCGCAGCCGAACGGGGTTCGTTTGCGAGAGTGTGGACAAAGGAGACCTTTGGCAGGTGGAGTTTCCTCACAAAGGTCAGGTTTAAGACTGACCACGACCCCCTTACTTTCCTAGCCCGCTCAGCTCCTCGCAGTGCACTTCCCACACGTTATGTATAGAGTGTGGAACATCCGGGAATCGTCCGTATCGACAGGGCAGTGGAAGCTCTTTCTCATGTTTTGTTTTTTCTTTGTTGTTTTTCTGAGCTGCCTGTATTTCTTTTGAAATGGTCCAAGTAATGTTCTATGATAGCGTACGCGAGTTTCAGTCGAATGTTTTCTTGGGTCAGTGTATATATATTGTATTACTTTGTGTATGTTCTTTTCTTGGATTTCGGCGAGGACCATTTTCAACTGTGCCTCGAGAGAGACCGTTCTTTTTCGTTTTTTTGCATGTGTTTGTATTTGTGTGCGTATAAGTTACTGCATCCGGGCTTCGTACGCTCGGTTCACAGTGTATTGCGGCCCGCAAGAATTAGTGTACTTTTGCGCTTTTATTTTGTGTTCATGTGGGGTATTGTAGAGCTCCGGCTGAAGTCAGATAGCATATTTAGTGACATGCTGTTGCCTTTGGCCACTTGCTCCCTTGAGAGTGCTTGGAGAACCAGAGAGAGCTTGAAATGTGTCTCACATGATAGGACAATATAGTGGTGCGTGATGTGAAAAAGTGTCGTTCTTGCCTGTATGTGTCCGCGCGTCGCGGTACGGGGGTATTGAAGGACAAGGTTGCTGGTTCAGAAGGGAGTGTGCGACTTTCGTTTTTTTTGTTAGATTGAGTACGTCTTTTTTTTATGTATTATTACTGTGGTTGAAGAGAACGTGTTTATTTTTTTATCGTGTTACATAGACATCGAGTATCTAGTAACACACTCTTGAGGGGGGAGGAGTCAGTCTCAGGGGTACGAGCATTGCGTTGCTGCTTGTGGCCTGGCATATACGGGACGTGAAAAGCGCGGGATATCGCTGTCGCCGTGTGGCGGCCTCAAACAAGAGAATGTGGTTCGGGTTTGTGGGAAGGCGCACAGCCACGTGGTGGACATGCGAGACAGGTGGCGACCATTGTGGAAATTCAGTGTATAGCTGGTAAATGGAAACCGGTTTGACGGGTGTTAGGCAGCATGTCCAGGAATGTCTGTAGTCGCCACCTGGTTAGGCTGGCGCCCTCCCCCGCGGAACGGTGGGCAGCAAGCGTACCTTCTTTAGTGTTCGCGGGCTGTCTTTTGTTAGTGCGGTGCCTGACATTCGATCGGCGTTTGTGATTGGCTGTCAGGGATTCAGAGGCGGGGCAACCAGTTTATATAAGGTAGCTCCTCTTCCCTGGCGGAGAGCGGAGGTTCGGGCTTCAGCCTGGACAGACGCTTTTTGGCGCAGTGAAATAAAACGTTCCCTTCACCTGCCTACGACTCTCCTTCGTGCTGCCAGCGTACACTCGGGTCTCCGAGGGGCGCCGACAACGGACCTTTTTCTAACTATGGACGTAAATATGATGTGAACATCCCATCAGATGTGGAACGCACTCGTATAACGCGAGCCGAGCACTGCAGATATGAGGCGCACGCGATCGTGTTATACTTATTGCGAGGCGAGCGACAGCACAACACCTGCGTGAAGGTCAGGCATTCATGTTTGCATACATCCGTGCCCTGCGATCCGAGTTTCGGTGTATGCGAAGTGAATGAGACGAGCAGAAAAGCCTGGTGACATAGATAGATAGATAGATAGATAGATAGATAGATAGATAGATAGATAGATAGATAGATAGATAGATAGATAGATAGATAGATAGATAGTAATGAGGAAATTGAGGATCGTTGGGAGGCGTCGCTGACTGGTAGTAGTTTGAATGCAATGCCGGAAGATAGAAATAACCAAGACGAGAGACTACAACTACAACACGTAATGACGCGGAAACTGAGCAGACTGTAAAATAGAGTAATAATGTTTGATTCCTACAAGATACACACCTACCGTAGTCAGAAATTTTTGCAAGTCCCTCAGAAAGGTTCATACTTGCTCACAAGAGCGTATTTATGTGGTTTAGAGGCACCACTCCTAGGTTTTATCTCTCTTGGAAACGGCTAAATTTCTTTCAGTTTTACGCATTGGAATATTTTTTTTCCGAATTTCAACTAGGTGTTTCTCTACAACAGTCATTTGTTATTTTCTGAGGGCGCTGTGACCTGATGAAAAGTGTAGGAGGCTACTCACTAAAGATTACTTACACTGCATTAGTTGTACTGTATGAATGGGAATAGCAGCGAGAAATGCTGTCGCTCGTGGAAGTACGATAGCAGTGTCATAAATCGTGATGTAAATGATGTGTCTCTCATGTTAGTGAAGTAAAGGTGAATCAGTAATGTACGAAATGCATTTCGAACCTACCATCCATATTTTGGTGTCTACGAGGTGAACGTGGCAACCAGGAGAGCACCAAGACGTACGCGGCTAGATAAATGGATACATAGACGCGGTAAAAGTGACTAATATTCGCCAAGAAATGATCTGCTTTTAGAAAAGCAGAGGTGCTCGTAAAATACATTGTAACGTTGTAGGTCAGTTCGTGTGTCCGATGTGCACATAGACACATAAACATATAAGCATTTTGTTTCCTTTCTAGAAACAACTTTAGTTCCCGTTTATTAAAATGTAGTCATAAGTTATTCCATTTGTTTCACACGGTAAGTGGGGCCACAATAATTGTTGCAATTTGTGCAAATTTTTACGATGATTCGTGAACCCTGCCGTTTGACATCCGTTCTGTCTGTGCCAAGCGAGGTACGAGCAAAAACCAAGTATTATCCTTGGCGAGCAGCGGCAAGTGTGGTTGAGAGAACGTATTAATTTCACCGGCATCAAAGTGTTTCTAATATTGTCGAAAGCATACACTGCGAAAAATTGATGTATTTTTTTCTTTTTCTGGAAATTCGTGGAAACCTTGAATATCTATACTTCTGAAATGGCGAATTGATGAATAGCTGTGTTTACTTCTTCGAGAAAGGAAACCCCGAGTATGGGAGAATAAACAATGGGCAGCAGCACCATGATATTTTGCTTGCTTAAATAGGGAAGCAGCTTGTGTTTACAGAGAAGTCGCGGACATGACTGGTGGGGCAAGTACATTGTTAACACTAGCATACAAAACACTTCCTATCTCAGGAAACCAATGTTTACATCTGCGTACGAATCAAAGGGAACGCGATTTATTAAGCTTATGATTTTAGCCGGCGTTAAATGCATTGCAGCATTGATGAAAACATCAATACAGATGATTGCATGTTTTTTTTCCTCTCAAGATTTCCGAAAACCTTAAATTTCTAAGCTTGCGAACTTGCGAATTGTTGAATGATTTATTGCATGACTCAGCCCGTTTAGTTCTTCGACACGAAAAAAGAGTATGGGAGAATAAACAATGGACAGCAGCAGTACGATAGGATTTTGCTCGCGGAAATCTGGAAGCCGATTGTGTTTACAAGCTCAACTCCTGACATGACTGATGAGGCAAGTAATTCGTTAACAAGGATACAAATCACTTCCTTAAGTATCAATAAGCCAGTTTTCTTGGACCTGCTTACGAATGTAGTGGAAAATGATTTAGTAAGCCTATAACTATGACCAGCATTAAATGTTTTGCAGCATTGACAAAAATATAAGCAGCAAGGAAGACATGTTTTTCTTCTTCTCGTTATTTGCAGAAACATTGACTTTCTATGCTTGTGAAGTGCCAAATTGTTGAATGATATATTGCATGACGAAGCATGTTTAGTTCTTCCAGAAAGAAATGGGTGTCGGAGAATAAACAATGGGCAGCAGAGGTATGACATCATTTTCCTTGAGGAAATCTGGAAGCATGTTATGTTTACTGGCTCACTCGCTGACATGACCGATGAGGCAAGCACATTGTTAACACCGAGATACAAACAGCTTGCTAAGGTCTCAGTAAGCCCAGTGTTGCGTACGAAAGCAACATAACACGGTTTAGTAAACATATGACTCTCAGTGGCATTAGAAGTTTCCCAGCAATGACGAAAACACAAAAAGCGAGGTTTCTTGGTTGGTTGGATGAAAACTTTATGTCCTGAGGAACCGCGCGTTTCTCCTCTCTTCGTTCAAGGGCCGGCATTCAGGCCACGATGTGACAGGAAGGCAGTATTCCCCCCCCCCCCCCCCCCGTCGTGTGCCCTCTGGACGGCCGTTAGTTGGGTCTGGTGGTAGGCGCTCGTCAGGGCTTCCGACCATTCGTTTTCTCTGTTGTATTACGGGTGGCATAGAGCGGAGCACTGCCAGAGCATGTGACATAATGAACAGTACTCTCGCCTCCAATTTGCAAAGTCCGGAGCCACGTCGGGAGAATACCGACTCAATATACCCTTCGTAGGGAAGGACCCCGCTTGGGGCATCCTCAGTATCGACGACTGCCGTCTGTTGAGATCGGAGTGAGCAAGAAGAAATGTTCTTCTCGACAGCCGATAAGAGTACCTTATTTCACGGATCGTGAGGAGCGGGTCCAGATACTCCCTGGTCTCTCCGCACGCGAGTCCGTCCCGGGGCATCTTGTTGGCGAGGCAAGTCGTTGGCGTTGGGAAGGTCCGGGTGCACATCGACGCCTGTGTGGGCTGGAGACCAACTGACCATGTGAAAACCCATGGTCCGTTCGCTGCCGAAGATGGTCTTCGCTTCTCGCGATATAGAGCCCGAGGCGAAGGCCATGGCTGCTGATCGCGAATCTGTGAACACTTTAGGGCGCGATGGGTCCCTCATTACCATGGCTATTGGGATATGCCCAGACACCATGGTCGTGACTCTTCTCCCCTAGGCGCAATTCAAGAGCGTACCGTCGTGGCTGACCGACGCGACACCGAAGTCGTCGCTGCGCCTGTACTGAGCCGTGTAGACGAACGTCGCTAACTCCGGGCTGTTCGAAACCGATTTAAGTAGGGCTAGGGCTTGCCCTTCGTTTCATCGAAGGGTCTCTACCTGTAGCGTGCCTCTTACCGAGGCACGAGCTTCTCTTTTCACTCGTTGCTTTCCCTTGTGCCTACACCCATGGATTCTAGGGTGCGTTGCCTGGCCTACGTGGCCGACAGACACCACTTGTACTTGCTTTTGCGCTTCGATCAAACGCGAGAGATAGTTGTGTGCCCCTGGTTTTTCGAGCTTGTGTGGTGATTGTGGTTCGGTTAAGGAAAGGACGCTAATTTCTGCAGCCCATGTCGGGGGCATGGATAAGCGTCCATGATCCGACATGGGCTGCGTGATAGGACGCTTAGTCTCCCTGTCAATGAAATCTTGCTTTGAAGCAGTAGCACCACCATCTAGGAACGATGAAGCAAAGCAGCAGATTGTCGTGCTAAATGCGTGGCGGCAGTTAACGCGATGGTATACCTTCAGCGCTTCAATTGCACTGGAGGTTAGCGGTAGAACAGCGTCCTGATGGAGTGCTGCTTGGGCAAAGTGCAACGGTACAACCACGGCCCCTACAAAATTTGTCTTGTGTGGCGAGCTGAGATGCGCTGCACTCGAGAAACGCAGACAGCCGCAGACAAGCAAATGATGCGCCTTTCGCTGCAGAGCATTGCAGGTTCACAGAACGATCTCCTGGCAACTCTTTCGGTTTCGCCTACGAGGTTTCACTGTTTGCAGGTGTTGCTAGACAGCTGTTCAACTTCCGGCCGGACGTTATCTTAACGTGTCGCTAAAAGGCAGCAAACAGTGATGTTCAGATGGTAATGCGCAGGAGGGGGAGGACGTAGAGCAGCTGAACGATTGGGGACCTGCGCCAAGAAACGACAGTGGTTAGGCTAGATGCAGTCCCGTCGTCACCGCTGCCAAATTCGACATTGCATGTGTCTCTTCTGTACTAAAACATATATTCATCTTTGCACTAACTTGCGCCACCTTGCCCGAAGAAACGAAGAAAGCGAGGGTTTCTGTAATACACAAAGGAGGTGACCATCAGTCCATGAAAAACTACTGGCTAATATCTGTTCTCACAGTTTTCTCGAAAGGCTTAGAAAAAATAATTTGTACGCGTAAAACGAGTTTTTTTCTAGGAAGCATATCATACCAGATGCGTAATTCTGCTTTAGAAAGGGCAGATCGACAGAAATAACCTTACTAACCATAAAAGAAATTATAGTTAACGAGATAGATAACAGATTTTGCACGTTAGCCCTCTTTATTTACTTCTCCAAGGCATTCGATTCCCTCAGTCATGAAATTCTTGGGGAACAGTTGTTCGCATGTGGAATTCGAGGGGAACGTTTGGATTTGCTGAAATCTTCAACAATCGTCAGCAGACAATCGCCAGCAGAACGTATGTTTGGAGGGGTGTGCCACAACGGAGCATTCTGGGTCCCCTCTTGCTCAACGTGTAAGTACATCAATGACCTCGTAAATATTGAAAGATCAGAAAAATTGGTCATATATTCAGGTGAAAGCGCATATTATTTTCTGGACCAAACGTAAACGATCTTGTATTTTAATGCAATAGCACACTTTCAATGCTCTCAATTTCCGTCAAGCCTTAACGCAATAAAAGTTAACCCTCAGAAAAGTAAAGTTATTATATTTCGTTCAAGGAGTAAAGTAGTTACATGGTTGAACCTATCGTATATGGACGTCAGAACATGGCTGGAGTAAGCGACCACTCGGCGTTGCGTATTCCGGTCACCTTAGCTGGAACTCGCGTGTGGAAGACACAGGTAAAAAACCCTGTTCAACAGGATCATTAACACCTTGCCAAAGCTTACTTCCCTCGAAACTAAATCTTCAAGTGTATTACGTAGTCTAGCCTGAGCTATCAGAACTGAACAGTATTTGCACAAAATATTGCCTTTGCCAAAAAAAAAGATTCTTCGCCATCTTGCAAACACGCCCTACCTAGCTTCAACTAAACCGGTGTGTCAGGAATACATGCATTATCACACGGTACAGCACATATATAAATTTTGGACTTTGCGCTCCTTCTTTTGCAATACTCAGAAAGAATTACTTGCAACTATATCAAACCTACCATCAAATGACCCTAATAAGCATATGCGACATACTTTAACATGGTATGTTCCTCGTTACCGGACCACCTACAACTCACAGGCGCTTCATTTCAATTTACAATCCATTCTAAACGCATTCACTGAACTCACTACTGTTACCCACAGGCAGCTGTATCAGTTTTTCGCGTCAATGTGGTAAGCAGCTCTGGTAGCATAATCTTTGGAATGGCGTGCACGTATCTTGCCTTGTTTCTTTTTTCTTTTTCAGCCTGTCAATTACTTTATTTCATTTTATTTTTATCTTGTCACCTGTGCACGACATGCACTTTAGTGACATTCTTATATCCGTGACTGTATGCGAATCCGGTTAAATTTACGGAATGATGTTCTTATATTAATCTTTTTATTTATGTATTTGTGAAGGCGTTGGTACTGTATTAAACATTTGATGTAAATCGCACTGTAAACCTGGATCTTAAGCTTATTAATTGAGGGAATGTCTACTTGAACCTTTAGTATTATTCATATAAGTCATTATTATGACCCTGTTTAAAATGTATGTGCTGTGTACGTCGTATGCTGCCGATGAAAAGGTCTTCACGGACCCACTCAGGCTGCCTAGAGCAGCTTTTAACCCTGAAGGCCATCCAGAATTTTCTGGTGAAATAAACTTCCATTGACTGACTGATTGATTGACTGATTGATTGATTGATTGATTGATTGATTGATTGATTGATTGATTGTGGCAAGTTTGGGTGGGCCTCCGACGCGCGTAATGTAATGTCTATGGAGAAATGTGAGTGAGTCGTTCGAGAACTACAACTGTTGAGGATCCCAGTACAATGCCGATCTTTCGATGACGTCTACATGCGACAGGTCCCGCTTATGCATTCCACAGCTTTGCCAAGAAAGGTTTCACGTTTGTGTTGTACTGCTTGCTATGACATAGAAATGTACCGCATTTTCTGTAAATATGTGAAATATATGACAGTTGGTGACAGTTGGTACGAATTTATTTCAGGACACACCGATGCAACAAGGTATAAGCTGAGAGGGCTCACTGACAATCTCATGTGTTACTTGAAGTAAACAAGCATGGCTGGTTGTTCTTTCCAACATACATATTTGTTGAGCTATTTGGAAAAACTGCTTCTGAAGATGCAGTCGCGTGGAGCCGAAAGAAAGTTGCCGCGCAGCCATGGGGCAAGAAAATGAATAATTGTCTGGTGTGTTACATGTCGAAGAGAAATGCAAATGGAAGCGAGAACAGGCCACACTAACGCGTTTTTACGTGTCCGCAATATCGATAAATTAATAAAACCAGGGCCATCCCTCTATTAGGGCGAGAGGTAAAAGCATCTATGTTGGCGACGACCTTAAGCGAAAGCATGCAGCTGCCCCCACCTCTCCTTTCCCCCAATAAAAAAAAAAAAAGAAGTTGCAAGGCGCCTGTTCCCGATCGCGTATGGCACATAGCCACACGTAGCGGTGATCTCGAGTGCCACACGTGACGCATACCCGCGTATCTCAGCCCGGGATTGGAGGCTACGCTGCACCAGCTACGCTATACGGTGAAAAAGCTTGCTGCGCATTTGACAATGCAATAAATTGCGTATATTTTCAAATAGGCTGTTGAGAATTTCGACCGAAACGCAAGCCGTGTTGCAAACATATTGCGTGTCTATTCTCAAAGCCTTAGACTTTCTCATCCAATTCATAGAAACGTTTCGCCTTTATATTCTCCAGAGGTGCAAAACAAGCCGTTCATCATCTATTTTGCCTCAGACACGCTCCTGACGGAGAATGGTTGTCGAGCTAGCTAAGCCTTTGTCCATATATACCAAGGTGATAAAATATAGACGGGAAAGATAAACTGGAAGGAACGAATCATACATCACACGAATGGCGAGTGTTTTCCTAAACCCTTTAAATTCCTTCGAGCACGGAACATGCACACTGATCAAGGCTGCTTTTGTAGCGTCTTACCTGGGGCATTCAGCCAATGGTCTGCGCAAATATACGTATTTGACCAAAATATATGAGACTGTCGCTGCTACCTCCGACTCCTAAAAGAAAATGAAGCCAACCTCTCTGATATTGTTTGGAATTGTCATCATTGCTGGTATGTGGACGTTTGAAAATCTTATTGCGCATGAGGGATTTGTTGACAACAAATCCGATGCCCCGTAAATCATATGCGACCTCACTCGAAAGTCAGTGGTTGCGACTGTCAGACATTTTACGGATGTGAAAAAATTACAGCATATCCACGGAGTGAATGATGATGAGTGGGCGAAGCTCGGGATGTGCATCGTAGATCGTGCCGAGTTCCGGATTAATTTAGTTAACGCGCATGCTACGAATCCTCACGGTTCAACTATGCACAATGCACAAGTGAAATCTCCCACCGGCACTTCATTGCAAGTCAAGATCCAGTCCATATATATATATATATATATATATATATATATATATATATATATATATATATATATATATATATATATATATATATATATGGGTTTTGCCGGTAAACGCTTCTCCAACGCGAGCAGTCGGTATTTCTCAATCAAGAAACTCGCTAGGAGACGCTGCCTGCGCCAACGTTGTCTCTCGCGTTTGCCGGGGCAGTGTCGAATTTGCCGGGGAGCACGTGGCTCCCGGCGCTCGCGGCGAGGGCGAGCGCCGGGAGCCACGCGCTCGCCCTCGGCGCGTGCGTGCCCTCCGGCAGGCACGCGCCGGTGGCTACCTACTACGACGACTACTACTACTACTACTACATACATCGGGGACGCACGACCCACGCCTTAAGGAGCTTCGCCCCTAAAAAGCATCAGTAATCTTGCTTTTGGGTTCAGTTCTCGCCGATGGGAAAAGATGTGTCGTCCTCGAAACCGATTATCGTATATTTCACGATTATTGCTACTGTACAATGAACTTTCTTCAAATGCTCGCGTGGTAGGCGCCATGGTCGCGTGAAATAATGTGTGAAATAAGGCGTAAGATACATATTTATTATACCTTGAGAACTTCGCAAGGACGTGCACACATACGCTCATACTAAGAACTCAGTCGCGTGGACGTGCTGGTTACCAGCGTGCATAGGAATAGTGAATTTTCGATACACGCTTTCTCTCAGATGTGCCTTTACATTTACAGCGGGATAAAACCGCGAGTTCACATGTTACCCTGTAATTCCGCCACAACGATGGAACTTGTAAATTTGAAGTTTTATGGCTGCGGCCACCAATCCTGGTTCGCTACTACATGCAAGTTTACAAATATTTTCTGAAGAGAGATTTGCCGTATATGACTTTGTGTTACTGATAGAGCCACCTTAAGACAGCCACAGAGGGACGGAGGTTTGCTTCGACGGAATGCAGATAGGTCATCTTCAGCAATAGTTCACTTTAAGCTGCTTCTCTGCACTGGGCAAGGGGGAGAAGCAGAGTAATGTAAGAAGGTAACAAAATAACAAGGTATGTGTGTACAGGCGTATCACGATGGAACCAATCTAGATTCATGCGGCAAGTGCAGCAGCTTGAAAGCACTTCAACGCCCACAGCTGCGATGCTGTCGTCAGAACAAAGACCTAACACGAGTTCAAGAGAGGTGTGCGGTGTAAGAAACTGGCTTCTCTCTTTCCAGAGCGCATACACGATAAGTGATACGTGCAGATACGTGCTCGAATGTCTCTTGCACTTCACAGTGGTCGCAGTGGAGGCCGCTCTCAGTACAGGCGATATATGTATAAATAACTTCTGGTTAAAGCGACACTGACACGTGTCCGGGGCTTCGTTCAGGTTATGATTTGTCCTCGTTCATTTCATATACGTGTGCCATGTTCGCAATCGACTGCCCGAGTTAGGCTTCAATTCTTGGTGCCACGTGTGCAGCCGCCTAGTTTAGTTCAGGGCAGAGTGTGCGATTTCGCTAACACGTAAAAAGTGCGTTTTTGTATGCTTGACTGTCGGCATTTGTGTCTATTGATATTAGCTTCAGAGTTTAACAGTTCCTTTTAAACACTGCCACAATGTGAAGTTTTCACAGAAGGGCGAGATATTTACCTTTTTTATCGCAACGTTGACAGCTTCTACACTTTTAAGGGGGAAATATATTAGGGAATTTGTCTCATAAAAGCAATCAGTTACATGAAAAGTGACATTAGTATAGCAATATACTCTCCATTTTTGATGAGGCGTTCCCGAAAGAGATCGCATCGCCGCACTAATAGCGACGAGGTTTCGAGCAGTTAAGCTTGTCGTTGAGTTTTAATCGCCTAGCGATTATAATTTGCGGCATGACAGTAGCCGCGATGAAGACATATAGATTAACAAATAAGCATCTATACAAACAAGAGAGGCACATTTAGCAACAAGATCGACGTTGTGCTCTATCTATGCATGTTTACCATGCTGGTGATCTCACCATCGTGTACGCCACCTATATAGGAAAGAAAAAAAGTGAGGAGAGGGCTTCACGTGATAATCTTCAAGCTTTGTCATAAAAATTGTAAAGGGATGAATCGTAAGAAATAGGCCGTGATCACAAAATAGGCAAGCGGTACATTCATGTATGCTCAGGTGCCGCGGCAGTTCACTGCGGGTAAGGTCAGGTACGATCAAGCGCCACGAAGTTCACAACTTGGATTGGTGTGGCAACTATGTGGACGCATTCGTACCCCAGAGACATCGCGCTCAAAGCCTCAAGCGAGGTTCTCTCACCAAGGCTGAAGGAATCAGGTGCCGCAGTGGCGCTGCCTGCTAGCTTTTTATTTCCCCTTGATCCGACCGCACCAAATGTCTGAGGCAACGAAAGCAGATCTCGAGCTTTATTGTTTCCTGTTTTTAAACAAAAATGGGAGTCTGTATGTCAGGGTAAGTTTTCTGACAGCTTTCTACATAACGTGTAATGGTTTGTCACAAAGCCAGTACTTGTGTCAAATGAATCTGTTCTCAAGCAACCGGTAAAGGGGCCACGCATGCGTATTCGCAGTGCCCACGAACTGTAGAGGACACTCTGGGCGATCCAAGATGGCGATACGGAGGAACATCGACGTATCTGTAGAGCGTATGTTAGGATAGATGAAGACAGAACGCCCGGACGCACGTGCAATGCCTTTCATCAGATGAAGTCACTAGCTGTACTGAAACGTATATCATACCAATCTACCCAGATTACAGAAATTGCTAAATGCGCGATGCATCATTATTTGTCGCAGTGTGTCGAGCAGCAATGATGTTTTGCGATGTCCTGTGCTGATACATGCAGAAGACCGCATGAAGTAGAATTGTGATATGAAAAAGACGGCACTCCAAGCTACGTATCGAGCTGGCCTCATAAAACACGTCTGACACATCGCTCGTCAGATGAGCGTATCTAGTGAGTATACGCAGAGTTAGAAAAGGTTGTTGTTATTCAATACAAGAACTATTGTTATTTAACACAAGAACACCGGTCTCTGTACCGTACGCGCCGCAATGAGAGATCAGTGGCCATCAGCAACTAAAACCCACTGACCTGTGAAGCACAAGGCAGATTTGAGATCTTCTTCAACGCAGACGAAAAGAAAGGCGTTATTGTCATAAATGTGTTGCGGACAGACACACTGTGCAGGCAATGGGCTAGAGATGGAGTTTGCTGTGCGACAGAGGCACCGTCCAGCCGCCGTAAATGGACAATCAGGAAGTGTTAGTTGTACGAAGGATTTCCCCAAGCAATGAATGCACATTTTATACATTCTGTTTATATAAACGTTCGCCCACATCTAGCCTCTTAGTACACAGATATGGCGCTGATATTATTCATGGAACGTATTATTAAAAAGTGACGAAACTGACGAATGATGGAGCCGAGCCTACAGCGAGCGATAACCTTTGCAGTTACGTGCGCAAATTGACGACGGCAAGTCACGTGTAACCAGCTCCCTTCATATAGCTGCCGTGGTTTTATTGACTGTCTAACTGCGCCCTTACTTTTAATGTGAACATGACAGCTTGGACACAACATTTCACCGAGAACCAGCCCGAAAGCCAGCGATGCTCGAAGAAGGTGTAGCCGGATGTCTGAATACCTAAGGCGTTTTTCCACATCTTTGAGAAACGTAGTGTGACGAACTCCTTGTTCATGTTTAATAACATTGAGCGTATGGAGGTCCTAAATTTCTGTCGTCAATTTGCGCACATGTCTCTAAAGACTGCAATAGGCGGCAAGGGGAACACTTCTAGCACCTGCATCGCATTATACTCCTTGAAAATGAATTCGAGTTTCATGGCCTTTAACTGAGACTGAACAAAGAAAGGAGCTCACATAAAATGGAGGGATAATTTGTAGCAACGAAACTAAACGAGCAGAGCTAGTTTAGGACCTCAACAAACATGTGGGAATTTTTTCAGGCATATTTAGGTGGTCAGAAAGCAGCTGGTTTCAACGTGGTGTTTCTGATGCCGCACTGCGACAGCTTCTGATAAAGAGTTGCACTTCTAGCATAGTGCGACGCGTCGGTATCCAGGACCAAAGGCATAGAGCAGTCCGCAATACGAAGAACAGCATGTGACGATTTCCGGCGATAGGGAACCGGAAAAACGGAGGCGCTTTTACATGGCATAAACGAGTGCACAAGAACGGTCGTCACCCAAGTGAGGGAAATAAAACACCGATAGCGTTATTGGTGCTTTTGGAGCAGGACACTTCGAGGGTACAAAGACAATAGCATGTGATAATGGTCCTGCCTGTCGAAGTGCCGAACTCAATAAGTGGGGCACGAGATCTTAAAATGAGTATTGCATTTTTTGCTTCTGGAGTAGCGCCTTCACTCTACAAATCGTCACTTCGGCTTGATGGGAGCTATTTCTAATAGAAGTCTGAGAAATGAGAGCCACGCAGACGTTTAGGTACAACGCATGAAACGGGACTTTGACAAAAGATGCACCAGCGATATAGCGGTTATATACAAGTTGAATCCAAAGAGAAATTTGGACTAGGAATGATAAGTTTTATGGCTAGATTCCTGTTCAACCAGAACCACGGAACGACGTTCTCAAGACTGTCTCGTAGTAGTGTCATCGGACTAAACTGGGCAGGCCTCCATTCGAAATTGTTTCAAAGGCTACTCCAGGCCATATAAGCAACAGAAGCAGCGAAGGGTGGAGCGGGCTCCCATTAGCACATGAAAGAGCAATGCGAGATGGGTTACCCATGCCCAATCAACCAGCTGCTTTCTGACCACATAAATATGCCTGAAAAAATTCCCACATGTTTGTTGAGGTCCTAAACTAGCTCTGCTCGTTTAGTTTCGTTGCTACAAATTATCCCTCCATTTTATGTGAGCTCCTTTCTTTGTTCAGTCTCAGTTAAAGGCCATGAAACTCGAATTCATTTTCAAGGAGTATAATGCGATGCAGGTGCTAGAAGTGTTCCCCTTGCCGCCTATTGCAGTCTTTAGAGACATGTGCGCAAATTGACGACAGAAATTTAGGACCTCCATACGCTCAATGTTATTAAACATGAACAAGGAGTTCGTCACACTACGTTTCTCAAAGATGTGGAAAAACGCCTTAGGTATTCAGACATCCGGCTACACCTTCTTCGAGCATCGCTGGCTTTCGGGCTGGTTCTCGGTGAAATGTTGTGTCCAAGCTGTCATGTTCACATTAAAAGTAAGGGCGCAGTTAGACAGTCAATAAAACCACGGCAGCTATATGAAGGGAGCTGGTTACACGTGACTTGCCGTCGTCAATTTGCGTACGTAACTGCAAAGGTTATCGCTCGCTGTAGGCTCGGCTCCATCATTCGTCAGTTTCGTCACTTTTTAATAATACGTTCCATGAATAATATCAGCGCCATATCTGTGTACTAAGAGACTAGATGTGGGCGAACGTTTATATAAACAGAATGTATAAAATGTGCATTCATTGCTTGGG
>JABSTT010002496.1:0-57065 GCA_013339685.2 Hyalomma asiaticum | reverse complement strand
CTTTGCAAACCGGCTACCACAGAGCAGTGCCAACTTGCTTTGTACCATTCAGCCATAAATTAAGTATTGGCCTTGATGGTCACCACTCGAGAGACCAGCGCTGCTGTAGCCGTGACATAGTAACGACACCATGCGACTCTCCACCCCCCCCCAGTCCAGCTTCGCTGGCTTTCTTCCCCAGGCCACTTGTTTTGTTTCTTGAGTTTGAGCATGGATTACAGTGGCATACGTAAACGACCAAGCATGGATAATTATCACGCACACTCCAAGCTGCTTTGTTGAAAGAGCTCAGAATGGGGAGACAGCAAAGCCCTCATTTTGGGGTATGTAGCAAGAATTTCTGTGAAGTATATTTTACAATATTGGAGCTAAAATGATCAGCGAGTATGGCATGAACTTTCTATGGCAGCGGGTAATTTCAATTTATGACGATTCTACTGCACCTGTGTAACGGTGTTTCTTTGCTGGAGCAGTCATTGGAGAAAATATGGCAGGATGGTTTTTATGTTCTCATGAATCAAAATACCCTGCACAGGGATGCATGCATGCATGAGATAACTGTATAATGAGGTTAAAGGTGATCAACAGGCCGATGATAAATTATCGTCCCATGGTAACACTGGTGAACGTGCCAAACTGCAATCACCATGATGAATGCTGCGAACAGTTGTTATAGAGAAGGTACCATCTGGATACCTTTGTAAAAGGTGATACAAATTTAATTGCAAATATCGATGGCATCATGTACTATACCCGCTTGGTTACGTGCCCACAGCTAGGGTGAAGAAATAGGAACGCATGTCATGAATCATGCCTCGCTTGTCACTGCCAAATACGAATTGAAATGTTAATTCCCGCCAGTGCACCATCTGCAAAAGTGCGAAAAGCAAGATATCAGCATGCGTTCATGCTTGACTCAGCAAACAAATGTACGTGGAATGTGTTAGTACCTCCAGTAATAGCTAACTGAATAAATTTCTACACAGACTGCTTTCATGGAAGTGCCATCACCACATTAGTCATCCGCAGTGCCGAATGCACACATTCAGACATGAGTGCACAATGAGGTGATACTGCATGTTGGCTCGTTCGATACCTTAGCTGGCCTGAAAAGCAGGTTGTATTGCACTGACAACGCGCACACAAAATGTTTGCAACACGGAAGCAACCTTATCAAAACGGGCTGAATCAGCTCGGCCACCATAAACGACGCACATTTCAAAGCCAGAGCCACATGACGTTTTCTATGTCATGGAAAAGGTTCCTGTGCAGGGTGCAACAGTATGTCCTAAAAGCCAATAGAAGTAAGGCTTGTAATTATGCAGCTACAGCCAATCTGAGGTCTGCATACACTGCAAATGCTATCAGACCTGCCTTCACCACTTACATGCCCCAGCTTCCCATGGAGCCACGGTATGTGAGGACAGCCATGGAAAGACAAAACTGAGCTTTCGAATCATAATAATATGGTGGCACTCTGTGACAGCAAAGGTGATAAGAGATGCCCAAGTTGCCTCTGGTTTTACCACGATTTTGCATACTTATCTCCTTGTCCACACTTTTTTTCTCTTTTAGACACAGCGCATTTCCAGCAAACTTTTTTTGGTGCAGCAATCTTGATAAGGCAATGCATGTAAAGGCAAATATACAGGCATTGGACAAATGCCATGATTTTACAGCATAAGCTCTTATGAGCTCATTACAATGGCCAAAATTGGTGGCAATGATGTCTGCCACCACCGACATCTGTAGCTGCTATTAGCTTAAATGAGAAAAGAAAAATACTTGCCTGCACAGATTTGTACCCAGCTCTATAGGAGCAGCACCACTACACCCCCGACTGACTCTCATACCTCCTTCATACCTGCCAACCTAGGGTCATCGAAAATAGGGAGATTCACAAAGCAGATTTTTATTCTTGCTTCTCAAGGCCAAAATTACATCACAAAGCCCTCAATCACAGCCAGTAAAACATTTAGACATGTAATTGCACACATCCGTAGGGTGAAATGTCCTATGACCCACGACAGGTGGTTGCCCCTTGCCATACTTAGCATGTGCTTCACTGCAGTGTGATGTTATCGTGACTTCCTCATAGAAATAGGTGATAATGCAATAAACCATAGATAACAAAGGCCACATAAAAACTCAGTGTCCTCCCCTCCCAATACACCAGTAGGTAGTGGAGAGGGTCCCAAAGCAAGCTGTTGGGATTCTCCAGGGCCAGTAAATCCTTTCGAGCCACTGCGCTTTTTTGTTTTTTTTTTCTGGTGGTGTTAGCATTGTCTACCAGAATGTTTGTGGCCGCACCCCTACAATTTAGAGAATTAGTCCAAAATCTGAAGCATTTTTGGAAAATAGACATTCGCAGGTATGCCACTTGTATCATATACACTCATAACCAGGGTATGACAGTGGCGCAAAGAGCATTAGAATAGCAAAGTATGACTTACGTGGCGACGGTAGTCTCACTGGAGACTGGCCTCCAGATTCCTCGGGTGCTAAGGAAGAAAATGGTGGAAATGTAGATCTGCATCACAGTTCCACTATGGTACCCTTATATTACATTAGTGTGTAATATATATTGCACTTTATATTATATTTTATATTAGTACGTAAATGGCTGTGTATATTACCAGATAAGGCAGAGCTTTCCACCCCCAATTGATACTGGTAGTGAAGGAGCTTTTCCTTCGCCCTACTGTATGTACCTGCAAGTATGCACAGCAAAGGAAATGCAACATTCAGTCAGCACCACAAGATATAAAAATACCACACTACATATAACACTAACATGTGCCACAAAAACCCTAAAGCATGCATGTTACAACTTGAATGCTGCCAGGGATTTTTGTGCTTCATCAGTCCCTTAGGTGCTTAATTTCTTTGAAAAGTTCCTGACCAGCAGTGCCCACAAGCCGTACTTATCCAAAAGAGTTTGGCGATGCTTTGGCTGAAGGGAGTTTTGACTGTAGAAGACACTTAAGGGGCTAACAAAAAGTCCAAATTTTCTGGCATGCAAGATTGATTGATTGATTTCTGGGGTTTAACGTCCCAAAACCAGTTCTGATTGTGAGAGACGCCGTAGTGGAGGTCTCCGGAAATTTCAACCACCTGGGGTTCTTTAACGTGCACCGACATCGCACAGCACGCGGGCAACATTTCGCCTCCATCGAAATGCAGCCGCCGCAGCCGGTATTCGATCCTGTGACCTTCGGACTGGCATGCAAGATACTTCTGTAACTGTGTGCATGCACAAATAGACTCAGCAGTTTGCGATACTCTTAGACTACACTGCAAATCAACAATGTGGAATAAATGTTAATGTGCTTATACTTTCAACCAGCACAATTTACACAAACGTAACCTTTTCACAACACATGTTCTTCCACAGATTTACAGCACCAATATGGCTCCACATACGACCACCTTAAACAGCCCAGAAACCACATATACTTGAACCTAATGGTTGCCTTTGTTACGATCCACACTGCATGCTGCCAACACCATGTTCGTGGAGCATGTTGAAATAGGAGAATATCACTGTGGGTGTTGACAACATTCTTTTATCATTCTCGTAACATGCACCTATCAGATTAATTAGTGTCATTGTCATTACACCACGATGATGGAGCACATTTCATCAAACAAGTTTGGGTTGGTTAGCTTTGTAAGTGACGTGCCAGTTTGACATCGACCGTACCAACAAACATTCAATGTACCATACCACTTGTTCAAATAGGTTTAGGTAATCCACCCTTGTACCACTGCATACAGCTCTCGTTTCAAATTATAGTGACATGTTCATTTGCTTTGCAACTCTCACTCAGTTCAGGAAAAAAACCTCGTTCCCAGCAAGGTGCATGAAATGTACTTTTGAAAACTATATATTACAGTATTTGAAAAAGAGCTGCACATTGGGAATTGGCACATAAACAAACTCAGCAAGTTTCATCAAAATTGACGAAGAATTGAGGAAAAGTTCTAAAAAGCAGTACCTCTCCTTATTCACACATAGTCAAAGCTTGCACAAAAAGTGTTTTTAAAGCCATAAAAATACAGGACCAGAATAAAGAGACATGTCAGAATACCGTACATTTCCCATTCTATAAAAGGAAATAGTACCTAGTGCTCATCCAAGGATTTAGCCATGACCTCAACAATAAAAATGTGCATAAAGTTATGCCAGGGTCCCTAATACTTTTTCTGTTCATGAAACTCCCGCGTCACTCTATGGGAGAGCTTCATATACCGCCTGCCATTGCCGCGTGTGGCGTCGTCGTAGCTTGAAGGGTGACAAGGAGGCTGGCGTCTGCTGTTGGAAGTGTGGTCGCCATTAGTGGAGTGTAGTCACAGTGTTGTGGTGTGTCGAGTTGTTGCTTTTTTTTCTTTCTCTGTCGCCTCGATGCATCTCTCCACGTGGTGACAGAGATGCCTAACACTTGCTGCGTGCCGGGCTGCCGGTCGGGATGCAAGGGCACCCACGAGAAAGTCTCCTTGTTCTGTTTACCAGCCGACGCAGAACAACACAAGTGGGAGCGAGCGATCCCGCGACAAGAGACGACCGGTTTTTCCTCCAAATCCAAGTACGTTCGCGTGTGTGAAAAACATTTTTATGCGGAAGACATCATTCGTGCAGACGTGTGTACAGTGAATGGGAGCGTTGTGTCGCTGCCTTGCGATCACCCCAAATTGGCGGAAGACGCCGTACAGAGAATGTTCGAAGGTTTGACTTCTTACTTATCCAAACCAAAACAGCGTTCACGTGCCCGAACACGACATCCACCTGCAAAAAGGCCGCGATAAAATTCCTCAGCCTGCCTGGCAGCCCCTAAATCACGACAATCGCACCTGCGGCAGTCAACAATGAAGCCGAAGAAGAAATTCACGGTGTCTGGCACATGCTTAGGGAGTATGCCACCTGCTCAGTACACGGGCAAAATGGAACCGCTACCTATATATACTTTCCTGTTGTCACTATTTACAGATGTAGAACAAGCTGCGAATCGCACTGGCCATGCTAACGCAGACTGCCAAAAATATGTAGCCGTTCGCTTGGCTTCGGAGCTTCAAAGGATGAAGGCACAGCTTCGCAGCGTGAAGCAACTGCTCCAGTTGTGCCAACGGAAGCTCGCAAAAGCGGAGGCGCGTTCAGATGACAGACATGGAATGCTTAAACACATTCACAAGCTCCACCTAGTAATGACAGTTACTACAATTGTCCACCTAGAAATGACAGTTACTGCAACAACATAAGGGAATGTATTAAAAACACAGCAGGTTCTAGCTCGTTATTTTATGAAATTTGGTTGCGGAAAACGAGAATTTTTCGTTTGCACACCACGCATATCGCTGATATATAGCAACAGCAGTTCACAGCTGTGATGCCAGGATAGCCTCATATACAAGCTTCCTTGCTCTGCACGCAAAATTCCGATTGGCAGCATCGTGACCCCCAGAGTACACATTAAAACATTATTAGCAGGAGACAGTGCTGCGGCGACCAGCACATGGTTGAGTCAGATGCAATTTTTAGCACAAGCAGTGTTAATTTTTCGCTCATCTGGGCCTATTCACGGCGTTCTGTATAAGTTTAACCCGAAAATCAACCACACAAGTATTATGAAATGCTGGTTTATGTACGAACGCAGGCGAAACTACGTCGCTTCACAGTACCGCCTTCGTCAAACCATTGGCAGCAATGAATAATTTTAGCTACTGAAGAACGCTCATTCTGTATCAATTAGCCAGGGGTAATCACTGCAGTGACCAGTTAGAGAACACAGTGAAGTGAAAAAATCTGGCGAAATGCTTTCCATGGCAAACACTCACGCGAACGCGCAACTTCCCTTCCAAGCACCCCATACCGATGCCCTTCTGCTCACGGTGGCGCCCCTGACGGCCGTTTTTGTCCCTATATGAAACTTTGGCGGGAGTTTCATGACCAGAAAGAAGTATTGAGGGACCCTGGTTATACTCATGCAAGCAGGTCAGGAAACTCATCACTTGTGAGAAGTACAAAAAGGGGTACTTTTCTAGAGCTGTGCAGACAACACTTATGAGGAATGTCATGAAGGCAGTAAACATTGCACATTACACATGAAGCAGTACTTACGGGACGTTGCTACCACTTCCGCAGGAAATTTCACCCACATCCCTTCGCCGTTTGGGGCCTTCTTTGCTTCCACAAGCAGTGGGATCTGCTGGTTTCGCACAGATTGCGGCCAGAAGCTTTGGCTGCGGCCGGCCGTCTGTCAGCCATGATAGAGGTACTACGTCCACAAGGTCATTTTCAACTGAAAAACTTGACTATAGCGAAGCGCTTCGGCATCCTGTGCAGACAAAAAATGGCAGCAATTACGGTGCTAAGGCAACATGTGACTACAAAACTTGCACTGCAGATACGATTGAAATTTGTTAAATGAACCTGGTTATCTAACCATGGTATTGCATCTCAAAAGTACAAATGCCACACTGAACGCTAATATAAACACTATCGTGTCCATGAAAATCCAGCTTGCCCAATTTGTGCTGACTGGAATCGCACAGATATAGGGTTGTTCATTTTCCGGTTTTATATTTTTTGCAATTTGAAGGGTAAAGATCAGGTGCTATATTTCAAGTTCATATTCGTGGAGAAATCAGGTTTCCTGGGGTCATATTTGCAAGTTTATATTTACAAATGACAGCTGTATAACCTCCACAATGCTGCAAGCAACCTCTGAAATTAAGTCATTAGGTCTGACTTAAGTCAACAGGATGCAACTTCGTTGTCCGCTACAGTGCGGCTGCACCGCAAATTCCATACAGCATAAGAGAAATTGGATTGGTGTGGGGTATTAGAATTCAGGGAGAAATCAGGTTTAATGTTCAACTTGACTGTCCTAAAGCATGCAGAGTGTGTAAGAATTGGGTAAAATAAAGTTTTACCCGGAAATGAACAACCCTACATGTGTGTAACTCATGCCTCCCGATGTCACTGCGACTTGACCTGCTACAATGTCAGGTGCATAAAGCAATACCTCTCAGACCTGACAAGCACTGGAAGTCTTCGCTACCGGAGGTAGTATTGGGAAGCCCTGCTACAGACAAAGCCGAGAAGACAGAACACCATAATTTGTCCACTTTACGTGGACTGTTCTTGATTTTCTGTGCTTCTGCACAGAAAATCGTGACTTTAAGGATTGAACCTCCAACTTCAAGTTGAACCCTTTTCTACACACTATCAGCCATTTCCTTTGGTGCAATCACTATCGCGAGGTAGTGGCCTGAGGGCAACAGTGATTCAAAAGCAGAGGTGGGTAGTAGGTTCCTTTTTTTGCATTTTGCACTTGGGAAAAGGAGCCGTGGCAGGCGGGATCAAACCTGCAACTTCCGAGCTAAACCTTGTTTTACACATTATAGCACACTGGACATTCCATAACCACTAACATGTAGCAGTGGGCTGAGGGCAAGGGAGGGCCGAGCACGGCAGAAGGTAAAGGGCAAGAGCAGGTCTGCTTTCCCGTCAAGCATGACAGGCACTAGATCAGGCACATGACAGAGCCTCGACCTAGAACAGCTCGACTGTTAAAACCACTCGAATGCAACCACAGCCGAATACCCATACAGTGAACACTTCTACAAAGAAATTACATATATAATGAAGTAGTCATAGCCTGGCTATGCTACAAGAGTATCTTGCAGTATTTACCATGCATTTCATTATAAAATTGTTTGATTATAATAGTTGACTTTGCTTAGTTTAGTGCAGAAACAGTTATTGGGGCTTGCTAAAATATTCTCATTGCTTTGCAATGCAATTACCTCTTTTGCAGACAAGTGAACAACCAAACTAAATGCAGGCCATGCCTATTATGGCAAGATGATGTGGGAATTAGTAAGACATTACAACCAGTTTCACTTTAATGAATATTTGGGCTTACCATGCCTCCTCTCAAGCAATAATGGTAGTTTGTTATATTGCAGAGGCATAATCTGAGACTCTAGCATGAATATTACTCTTTGGTGTCCCTTAACATAGCATTCATAACACTGCAAAGAAGCATATAAGTTACAAGAAAAAACAAAAACACTAAGGAATGGTTGCTATTTTAATCAGAGTGACAAAACAGTGGCCCCACAGTGTTGTGAGCGGAGTAACAGGACGGAAAGGGTAGAAAAACGTTTAATTTGAGAAGGCTAGGCAGAATACAAAGGACGGTTACATTGCATGAAGCCGGATCCCGCGGCTCTCCGCTCTCTCTCGGCGGGAAAACGTTCGTTGGCTCTCAGAGTTGCCTGACCTCGTTTCAGGATACAGCTATATTTGGAGCTGAAGCTCACATCCCATCCCACCTAGAAGTCCAAGTTCACTTGGAAAAAGAAACACTAATCTTGCATTGACAGGTCAGTCCTGTAGATGTCGGGGTTGTGTTCGATGACGCAGGGGTCGTCGACTTGGAGGTTGGGCCGAGGCTTCATCTACGCGTGATGGTAAGGTAGGTGCATCTACAAGTTCAGCGGAGTCGTGAACAGGGACGTGGTCCTCGGGCGGCGATACGGCGAAGTCTGGAGTGGGGGATGCATCTCCCGCTGTCGGCTGGGCCAGGATTGGGTCGACGTATGGTGGACGGTATCTCTTCATCTGGCTAACATGAGCAACTCGAGTGTCTGGTCTAGACATTGCGGAGTTTGTTACCTGTTGAATGTCGTAGGTGACTGGAGTTCGCTTGTGTGTGACTTGATATAAGCCTTTGAACTTGGGAGCAAGCTTTTCAGATCCCTGTAGGATAGGCTCTTGTCGTCGCAACCATACAAAGTCACCAATGTCAAACGATGCATCGCGGTGGGTCCTGTCATATATCGTTTTCCGAGTTTCTTGCGCTTGTTGCGAATTACTGACGGCTTCGCTTCGCCGGTCTGGCAGTGTCAAGAGTCTTTCACTGAGGTCAGAGGCTTGGTGCGGGCGAACTTTTTGATGTGGCAGTTTTGGTATGAAGCCAAACAAAAGTTTGAAGGGCGAAAAGCCAGTGCTTCGATGGCGGGTTGTATTGACAGCAAAAGCGGCTTCTTCCAGTTTAGTGACCCAAAGTGACTGATCACCATTGCACAATTTCCGAAGGACCGTCACAAGTGTTCCATTGGCCCGCTCAACAAGTCCATTGCTAGCGGCACGGTATGCTACTGAAAAATGCATGTTCACACCATGCATACGCATGAAATTCTTGAAGTGGTGAGACTCAAATGACTTGGCATGATCGGAGAGGCAGTCGTCTGGGGCTCCAAATCTGTAGAACAGCGAATGCAAGTGCTTTAGCACATCTTTGGTTGAGGTTGTGGGCACCGCTGCTGGGACGATGTATCTGGTTGTGAAGTCAGTGACGTTGAGGATGTACTTCTCTTCTGTTTCTGGCATTGTAATGTGGTGAAGGGCTATGGCACTGAATGGAATCTCATTCGTAGGCATGTAACACATTGTGCCAACTGAACGTGTGGTGGGCCGATTGTACACCTGGCAAACTTGACAGGCTTCGACATACTCTTTCGTCGTAGCAGCCACCTGCGGCCACCAATAACGCTCTTTGATCTTTGTGAGGGTGCGTGACACATCCATGTGTTTCATTGGCATCATGAGCAAGTTCAAGGACTTGCTGTTGCATCTTGGCTGGGACAACAATTGTGTGCAGGTCTGGACTCACAACCCTGCAGAGGATTTCATTGACCACAACAAAGTTCTGGTTCTCCTGTCCTGACAGAAGCTTTGCACGGATAGCCTTGAACATTTCATCTTCAGCTTGCATTGTGATGAGGCTGTGGACTTGAGACACTGTGGCGCATGAATAACGCGAAAGCATGTCAGCCACATGGTTCTGACGGCCTGGTCGGTGTTCAACAGAGAAGTCAAACTCTGCTAGATCGAGTAGCATTCCTGTGAAGCGTCGAGACGGCTTGAAGTTTGTGGTCAAACAGGCGACTGACCAGTTGTCTGTCAGAAGATGGAACCGTCGCCCAAGTAGGTAATGTCGAAACTTCACTGTAATGGTCCAATGCACAGCCAAAGCTTCCCAAACGTTGCTGTGTAGTTTACGCTCAGATTCTGTCAGCAATCGGCTGGCGTACTCAATCACAGTCTCTTTGCCGTTTTTCTTTTGGGTGAGAA
Organism: Hyalomma asiaticum; assembly: GCA_013339685.2. NCBI lineage: Eukaryota > Metazoa > Arthropoda > Arachnida > Ixodida > Ixodidae > Hyalomma > Hyalomma asiaticum. The sequence continues at coordinate 46,924 of JABSTT010002496.1, read as the reverse complement.
CTGCCCCAAGGGCTGTAGCGGATGCGTCTGTGGCAACTGTCGTAGGTGCATCAGCGTCAAAATGGTCCAGTATTGGCGCTGACGTTAGTGCAGAGCGAATAGTGTCGAAGGCCCGCTGGCACTCAGGTGTCCACTCAATTCGACAGTCCGAATGGCGGCTTGGAGAGGCGCAGCAATCTTTGAAAAGTCACGTATGAAGCGTCTGTAAAAATTGGCTGTTTGGAGCCAAGAGAGCACCTGTTTTGACATTTTCAGCACAGGGATTCGCAAGAGTGCTTCAATCTTTGAGGGGTCTGGTTGCTTGCCTTGTTCCGAGATCAGAAATCCGAGAAACTTCACCGAAGAAACAGCAAACTTGCATTTCTTCAATGAAACCTTGAAGCCGGCTTCCTGCAGGAGAGTCAAAGTATCCTCCAGAAGATCTAGGAACTCCAAGAAGGTGTCGGCGAAGATGATGATGTCGTCCAGGTACGTGCGTACACCTGATTTGGACTGTCGAGGCTCTAGCTGAGAAAATATTTTATGCATCGCCTTTTGAAAGGTGGATGGTGCATTGTTCAACCCGAAAGGCATTCGCGTCCATTTGAAATTACCCTGGTGCGTGATGAATGTGGTTTTCTCTTGGTCTTCCTCTTTCACTCTGATTTGCCAGTATGCACAGCACAAATCCAAGACCGCAAACAAGGAGCTTCCGGCAAGGTCATCAAAATGTCGTCAGCCCGGGGAAGTGGCTGTAAGACATTCACTGTCATTTGGTTCAGGGGTATATAATTCACACAGAGTCTCTTTTTGTCGTTTTGTGTCACGACCACTGCTGGGAAGCCCCAAGGGCCGTAGGATTGCCGGATGATGTCACTCTCAAGCAGAATGGCTGTCTGGCGCTCGAGAAATTGTCTATCACTGGCTGTGTAGCGGTACGGCTGTCGACCGTAGGGCTTGGCGTCAGGCACCAGCTTGATCTCGTGTTCGATGCCTTCATAGAGACCGATGTCCTCTGGGCTGGTGCTGAAAAGACCAGCATGACGTTGTACAATACACTTCACGGCTGCTTGTTCTTCGGGATTGAGCTGAGCCCCAAGGCATATGTCAGTCAGGGGATCATCAAGGACGTTAGCAAGTGGGCCTGAAGGCAACGGGCAGGAGGAGCTCGTCTGGAGTGGGCCTGTGGTGCATGTTTCCAGTTGAACTAGGGCCGCCTTGTTGAGCTGGCTCCACATGGGTTCATTCTCGTCCGGCTCATACTCTAATTGAAGCGGCTCTGCCGTGGGCTGCGAGGGATCAAAACGCGACAATGCAGACGTCAGAATTACTGCATTTGACATCCTTGGCAACAGCTCCTCTTTGCACTGCACGACAACGTTGGTAAGTGGCTGGCAGATCACAGGCAGCTTCGGCGGTTTGAAGTGAAGTTCAGCTTGAGCTGCGTAAAACCAATCCTCTCCCAGAATGAGGGGAAGGGCGTTCCGTTCAAGGATGGCTGCTTCGACAACTGCAGATAGAGGTCTAATGGTGATTCTCAAAAAGACTGATCCTTCAGGTATGACGGAGCTCCCGCCAACGACAAGCAAAGGTGGCTTGGTCCACGGTTCGATTTTGAGGTTTGATGCTAGGCTTGCTGCAAGAATAGTGACATTCGAGCCGCTGTCAGGGAAAGCACTGATCTCTCCCAGTCCTTTGACTTGAGCGGTAACAACGGCACATCTGAACTTGGATTCATACAGGGTGTCGTTGACACGGCCAACACAGGCTGTTGGTGCTTTGGGGACTGTCTGCTTGTTGTCACCAGGAGGCTGCTTCGGTGTAGTACATTTACTTACAAGGTGACCCTTCTTTTGACAGTTGTAACACACAGCGTCTCGCAAGTCTTGGCCTCTCCTATATGCCGGGTGACCTAACTGTCGGCAATTGAAGCATGTCTGTGCTGATGTCTTGGCCACTACGGTAGGCCGGTGCACCATACTGAGCAGAGATGGCAGCGTACTTGGCTTCCTGCTCATGCACGGGCATGTCTGCTATACGCTGTCGCGGGCTTGAAGGCGTAGGAGTGGTTGGCTGTGGCCTGGAGTTGCGAGGTGGCTGGTCTAGGATGTTGGGTGTCGAAGACCTCAACGGGTAAGCATTCTGCGACGCGCGCTGGGGCTCGGCAGGCAACGGTCTGGAATAGGCTGTATTTGGACGTGCTGGGTGCATTTGTCGAGGTTGACGCACATCGTCATAAAAGCGCTGACTGTAGACGGTTGACTGGCAGCGATAGCGGCGATAACGTGTTGGTCACGCAAGCCTTGAATGAGGTAGTCGATCTTCTGCCCTTCAGACAGCTTGACAGGACACTGTTCCACCACTCGCAATGCGAAGGCGTATTGGCGAAGATTCTCATCGGCGTGCTGTTTAATCTTGAGGACGTGTTCCTGCCAGTCGATCAGGGAGAGCTCCGATGAGAATGTGCTTTTGAGCGCGTTGCTCCACTCCTGCCATGTCTCATACTAGTGGCCAAACGCCAAGTGCCAATTCTGAGCTGTCCCCTTCAATTTGCTGGACGCGATGAGTCGAGTAGTGGCGTCATCCCAAGAGGCGAGTTGTTGCACGTGACGCACTTCATCAAGCCATGCGTTGACGTTTTGTCTCGGAGATTCGTCGAAGTGCGGAATCGACGCTGAAAGGTCGGGCAGTGTCGTAACAACTGTTGAAGGCCGGGGCAATTGCTGCATCAATGCCGCGAGCGCTTGAATAGTAGCGGCATCCAGTGAAAAGTTAGCGGCCGATGGCGTTTGGTCCGGCATCAGAGTCGACTCACGGTTTGTTTGGATGTCGTTGTGCAGGCGCTGAACAAGATCGTCTTTCGTGCCGGTCGTTTCTAAGTTGCGTCTCTGGAGCTCTTCTCTGAGAAGCTCGACACTCAGGCGGGACATTGTGGCCTTGTCCAATTCATGCCAGTGAATTCCGGGCATTGCGAAATCTTGTGGTGACGGCTAACTAGAGGCAAATGCCGGAGTAAGCTAAGCGTTGTTGGGTAAGTTCGAACGGCGTTGAAGTCTGAGTGGGCTTAGCTGCGTTGCAAATGTTCGGAGGGCATTTCAGCTAGGCTTGGCTTTTACGAACGCGGTGAATGGTGCAAAGGCTTCGCCGACTATTCATGATGCTGTCAAATGGCTTGAAAAGGGCTTCGCTTACCCGCTAATGGTGTTGGAGGCTTTGACCAGTTGTCATCTTCGGGCGAAGGCGAGCTTGACGAGGCGCCGAGATGCAGATGGGCAGTGGCAGAGGCTCGTCGTCGACTGCGCCAGATGTGAGGCTCAGGGCGAAAGGCTGAAGACACACGGGCACTGTAACTACATGTTTAATGAAGGACAGACTGGTAACACACTGCGGCACAACGGGGCAACGCTCGCACATGCACAAAGAAGTGTCACATCACACTAGCAACGCGTGCAGTCCTTGGCAGTCTCTGCTAGCGTCTGACACTGGGCGCTGTCTAGCGAGGCGAGGAGGAACGGCAGGCGGAGTGGCTGCGGGTGCTGCTATCTGTCAGGAGGCACGGGAGGTGGGCACAGCGGGATGGCTGCCACCTCACATTATTTTACTTCAGAATTTTCATTTCCTCCTCAAATCACCGAGCTTTTGCGCAAGATGCTTGCGCACATCCTTCATCCTCTTTTGCTGTTCCGCTTCAGAGGCATCAGCTCCCATGTAAATTCTGAAGATAACTGCAAGTAAAAAGTAGGCAGAAAATTAAAAGCTCAGCAAAGAAAGATGTCAAAGCATGGTAGTTAGTACCTTTGCAGAGTAATACAATGGCTATATGTAGAAAGGCACGCCTGTATCTCCCAACACCCATGCTTGAGTGTAAGAATGTGATACTGCAGCATATTAAAGGGGTCGGGGAAAGAATATGGAACTGTGCAGTTGTTTGTTCCACTGCTTCAGTAGTCATTTGACATGCTAATTCCGAAACATTTTGGTGCAATGTTCAGTCTACATATAACGTTCATTTGAAATCCTAACTTTCCTGTGCTCCCAAAACGACCACGCGACACCAAAGGCCAGTGGAGGCACTGTTCAGTGGCGTCACCTTAAGATATTAAAAAAACAAACATATTGTAACCTTTGTTTACTCTAAAATAACAGATTTATATGAAAGGTAGAAAGAAAGAAACTAGTTGAATCCAGTGTGGTGCTGCTGTACGGCAGCAACACTGCGGCACAGTTTGTTTTCCAATGGCCTCCGAGGGTGCGTCAATCCCAGAGCCTACGGTGGCAACTAACATGACGTCAGCTACAGACTTGAGGAGAGTGCGCACCGTGAAACTAAAGCTGTTTTTATCACTGCAAATCAATGCAGACGGTGCAACAAGACAATATATTAGTTTGAAGGCCAGGATTCCCATTACACTATTCATAAAAAACTTTCAGGAAATGTTTCACGACCCTTTTAAATTGTTACTGTTCTTTGATTTATGAACAGTGAAAGATTTTAAAACCTCAACATACGACTGCAGTGCATTTAACCACTCAAGCTGCCATAGCAGTCCAGTTATACAGTAAAGTAACATATACAAGTAACATATACAGTAAATTTCACTGTGCATGACAGGATAAAGTACGCATATATTGTGCTGCAAACCTTTCAATGAGTCCACTTTTTCGGGGGTCAAGGAGACCTGCCCTCTGTCTGCCCCTTAGATCTTGACTTATTCGAAACTTTCCCTGTCACACTGCGGCCTTTGAGTTCTTCAGAGGTCCAATAGAGCAGTGTTGCCATATGGCAAAACAGAGAATACGTTGTAGCTCGGAACAATGTGCCCCAGGCCTCCTTTTCTAGCCACTTGCCGTTGCCAGCATAGATCTGCAACATCAGTTAAAACCTGTATTAGGCATTACATTGTCAACACAACATAAATATCCATCTATATTCTACAAGAAGTGTTACCACCATATAGCTACTCTTAACTGCCATGTGCACATTTGACCACTGGCAGCTCAGTCTTATTAATCTTCTGAAATGTAAGGCAACTGGTAAAATAAGCACACACAGCAATAATTTCATTCTGGGCCACTAGCACAATGAAGGATTCTTACTATAAACATCAGTCGACTTTTCACATTGTCAAGTTCTTTTCTTAAATTTCAGAAAAAGAAACAAAAAAGAAACACGTCTTCACATTGAGTAAGTACATCAATATTTGCGCTTGTGTATAATACCAATGGGACTTCCGTAGTGTTGGGGCTCCATCAACATTGTGCACATAATCAAGAATACTCTTTCCTTGCTCATCAAAAATCTATCATTGCACTTTAATGGGCACTTGATTTCTAATAAGCATGTTTCGCCGGAGGATGGAAAAATTCCATCAGGGCTTGCACAAAGCTACGGCTGCTGTGGGTGAACCAGGAAGCCCACCTGAAATATCTTTTTTTAGATAAAAATATGTTAGAGGCAATCTCGTTGCTTACAAGTTATTACTTATCTAGGTATTGTTAATATGTCCTACGGTCCCTTTATAGATGAAGAGCATAGTGTTAATAAAACATTATTTTATAACATTATTAGAACTTGAAGTGAATGCATAAACGTAGCAGGGTGAGTGATTGGCCTGGTTTGCAATCCATGCAAAGGACAGAAAAAGGCGCAACAAAAATGGGTGCTTTGCCTTTTAGTGCCTTTCTGTTCTCTGTGCACTGCGCACATCAGCGTTAAAAGACTGTAATGCACCTGTGATGAATTGTCACTTTACCTACAGGCTGCCTGTGACAAATACACAGCAGGGTATAAAGCCACACATGTGACATTATAAACATAAACATTGCATAATTGAAAATTGTTATCAGGAAGTAGGCCATACTAAGCTTTCCAAACAAAATGGAAGTGCTCACCTCCGTTGCTGTAATACCATGTTGCTTCTCAAACTCCTCCCTGGCCACTGGTTCCATATGCATTCCTAATATAGAACAGATACATGTAATTTGTATAGCTTAGGTAAGACATTTCTAGAACATACCATACGCTGTAGCCACGGATGAGAAAAAGTTGTTCAGCAGGCTGCGCAGTATGGCTTGGGGACCTCTGCGGGTGCGCAAGATATTGTGAGCGGATGTGCTGCTCACACGCACTTTGCACTCCTTGTGCTGTCTGCGCAGACAAATATGCAATGTCAGCACAGCAAAAACAGCATACCACCAGTGCGACTATGCAATACTTCCAGAGCTATTGTTACCTTGGACAATTTGATTGGCCAGCAGTTAGAACACAGAGTTCATTAGCTGACTTGCACACAATACAAGTATTGTAATAGTCCCGCTCCTCTGGCTTGACCTCCTGTACGTAGTCCCTTCTGACTACCGAAAGCTTGGGGAACGAGCCAGTGGCTCTCGGCATATGAAGTGGCCTGTGTGTTGGTGGAAGCAGAACACTGAGCTTCTGCCTCAGCACTGACTGCTCTCGTGGCCTCTTCATGGGCAGTACATGCAATTTCAGCACGTTCTATTTCATCCTGACTTTTTTCCATTTCCTCCAGTACCCTAGTTAATGCTCCTCAATGCCCCTAAAGCTCAATGCCCCTAAAATGGTGGATCACGTAGGAAGGCAGCAGGTCTGCAGGCTGCCTGTTTCCTACAAAGGGACTGTTGTCTGGAAGCAGGAGGGCAAGAAACAGCATGGAGTATTAATTGACATACAGAAAGACATGTTCAGCTTCATGCAGTGGATTTTGAGAAGCAGGAAAAGAAAAACTCTGCTCATTTGCTAATATTGAACGCACAGTAAAAATTGTGCTCATAGCCTTGTGACTGACCCGCATTTATTTTAAACAATAATGTAATTTGTAGGGGATTTTTCTAAGAGCAATTGGTGAAATAATTGTATTTATACTGCATACTAGTAATGATCAATGCACGAATATCAAAAAGTTAAAGTTCTATGCATGAATATCAAAGTTCTGCATATATATATATATATATATATATATATATATATATATATATATATGTGTGTGTGTGTGTGTGTGTGTATAAATAACAGAATTAACGATGCGCCTCTTAGAGAATGACGGTTGATTAGTCAACGTTTCGGTCAGAGCCCGACCTTTTTCAAGACAAGGTTGGGCTCCAACCGAAACGTTGACTTAATAAACCATCGTTCTCTAAGAGGCACATCGTCAATTCTGTTATAAACTAGGGCAACTCAAGCTATTTTTGCATATATATATATATATATATATATATATATATATATATATATATGTGTGTGTGTGTGTGTCAAACTTGGTAGTAATGAAATTAGTTATTAAATTAGTTTTTGCAGTAATGAGTAACTTAATTCAAGCAAGTAATTTCGTGAAAATGACATATTACTTTTACAATTAATTTTGACTAAGGGATAGCGTGTCCGCTTTCCTTACGGCACAGAAAATTTCCCAGGAAAGGAAACACACACACACACGCAAGCTAATCTAAGCAGCAGGTCCATAGAAATGAAAATCCTCGTAGGTTGCGAACTCGAAGGTTGTGATAACGTTCTTGGAAGGCCACAACCCTAGAAACTCCATGAAAAGCAGTAGATAGACTTCAGTCCTCGCTTTGTTGACTGTTGAACAGGTAAGCAACATGATGCCTAGAGGTTTCAAATGTGTAACCATGTCCAACCAAAAGAGAAAGCTGCTATTTATGTAACACTATGAAATGTTCTGTGCTCCCCCTGCCACCCAACTATTCTTTAGTCCAGCAAAGTCACGCAAGAGTTGAGACAGGATGGAGAGATGCGTCGTCACATAGGGACAACATATAGCCACAATGGTTAAGGCGCTAATTTCAATGTATATGCTCTGTAAATAATGTGTACATGAAGCCCTGCATGAATGATGAACATTTGTTAAAGTAATTTCATTACTTTACATTAGGAATGATAATGTAATATCATTACTTTTGGCCAGCTGTAATTTGTAATGTAACTTAATCACACTTAAGAAAATTCTAGGAGAGTAGTAATGCAATTTAATTACTTTTTAGATGTTATATAATTACTGCAACAATGCAACCGAGAGATTTAGTATTTATCCTTGCGCGCACATGACGTCAGCGACATTAGTGAGTTTTAGTATATCAGAAAGCAGCAAACGTAAAGATTTAGCATTAGCGTTACGGTAAAACTGGGTGCACTTAGCGGCACAAACTAGACTTTTAGTATAGCGGAAGAGCGAAACGCCAAGGCTAACGCAAAGGCATATATGGCGACACCTACACCTTAAAACCACAACTCTTACTGAATCCCTAAGTGCGCCACAAAATCATTGAGTCAGTATCTTTAGTGCTGTGTCAGTAGATGCGAAAAACATCGCTTCGTTTCAAAATGCCGCCATTGAGTCTCCATTCTGACCCGTACTGCCTGTCATTTCGAAGTTGCAATGACATAGTAGTACTTTGGAATAGAGCACTGCACGGGCCTGGGCCGGGCAAGTAATTGTTGGATCGGGCTCGGCCCTATAAGCTATGGGCGTGGGCATGGGTCAGGCCCGTATTAGGCCCGGGTCTCATACGTGTATGTAATGTCGCGTGTATGCTGTTTGGCTTTGTTGTTTTTTTAAATGCGAAGCATTTCTTAGCGAACTTCGGCGAGTTTGACCGTATCTATCTATCTATCTATCTATCTATCTAGCCGCCTACGATTTTGTGCTCTCCCAGCCGTTTCGCTAATCGGATGTTTGCGAAAATTGGTATGCCACATCATGACTACATGACGAACATAAATGACAGGTCATAACATGAAAATCATGATATTCATGTCATGAGCGGCATGATTTACATGCCACGGTCTTGGTGCTCTCCTGGCCTGGGATGTATGCGAAAATTGGTATGGCAAAACATGACTGCCTGACGAACATAAATGACAGGTCATAACATGAAAATCATGATATGCATGCCATGAGTGACATAATTTACATGCGATGGTCTTGGTGCTCTCCTGGCCGTTTGGTTAATGGGAGGTATACGAAAATTGGTATACCACAACATGACTGCATGGCGAACATGACCGACAGGTCACAACATGAAAATCATAATATGCATGTCATGATCGACATGATTTACATGCCACGCGTTTCGTTAGCCGGATGTATACGAAAATTGGCATGCCACAAGATGACTACATGACGAACGTAAATGACAGGTCATAACGTGAAAATCATGACATGCATGTCATGAGCACCATGATTTACATGCCACAGTCTTGGTGCTCTCTTGGCCGTTTCGTTAGTGGGATGTGTAGGATAATTGGTATGCAACAATATGACTGCATGACGAACATAAATGACAGGTCATAACATGAAAAGCACAACATGGATGTCATGGGCGGCATGATTTACATGCCAGGCGTTTCGTTAATGGGATGTATACCAAAATTGCTATGGCACAACACGACAGCATGACGAATGTAAATGACAGGTCATAACACTAGAATCATTACACGCGTGTCATGACCGGCATGATTTACATGCCATGGTCCTGGCGCTATACTGCCGTTTCGTTAATGGGATGTATGGGCTCCGTCTACTGACCAGAGGGCGCTACGTAGCTCTCGTCGGACGGCTCAGTATCGCTGACATTGGCCGCTTGGGTCGCACGTATGAGACGCGCGCACGGTGGAAACCGAGGTGACAGCGACGCGTGCATTTCTTCGCTACTTTCCGGGCGTGCTGCGAACCACACGAACGCTCGCGGCGTCGCCCTTTGGAACAGTTTGTTGCAGGTTTTGAGCGCGCGTCTCAAAGGAAATAAAACGAAAGAAGGTGGGACGGGCGGTCGCTGCTGCTATAGAGTTGGAGACGTGCATCGCGTTCGCGTATTTTCCTGTCACAGTCTGCCCAATTTTGCTTCTTCTCTCCGCCAGGCAGTGCATTCTGGCGCTGATGTCACACGTGGAAAACTCGACTGCACGGAGCCTATAGGAAAATCGGTTTGGCACAACATGACTGCATGAGGATCATAAATGACAGGTCATAACATGAAAATCGTGACATGCATGTCATTAGCGGCATGATCTACATGCCACTGGTTTCCTTAAAGGGATGTATACCAAAATTGCTATGCCACAACACGACTGCATGTCGAACGTAAATGACAAGTCTTAACGTTAGAATCGTGACATGCGTGTATGAGCGGCATGGTTTTCATGCCACAGTCTTGATCTCTTGCGGCCGTTTCGTTAACTTCATATGTGCTGAACTCTGTATACCTAGACAACAATGAAAATCCATTTTACGCTCCTTATGCGTGCTTCGCATTTCCTTGATTCCCACTGCACGTGGGATCTGCCAATTTTTTTGTATTTAACATCTTGAACCAAGTCAGGCTATGTGAAACGCCGTAGTGGAAGGCTCCGGGTAATTTCGACCACCTGAAGTGCGTTAGCGTGCACCGAAATCGCACAATACAAGACATCTAGCATTTTTCTTCCATCGGTATGTTACATGTAATTTCGGGAAACTGCCTCAATATAAGTTCCCGCCATTATACATATTGAGTGAAACACGTTCTTGGGTACCGTCTATCAAAAGAAATGGTAGTCAGGCAGCACTGTGGGAAGAATGAAGCAACGACACACTGCCCAGATTACTGTATATAAGATGTATACCTATTGGTATCATAGGAAACATTTCGAATATGCAGCTATGCTCGCATGCCCCCACACCTGTTTCCGTCTTTGTCACTGTAGACTGGTCAACACAACTCGTGAGTCATTAATACCTGAGGAGCTAAGTGGCTCTTGTCACAGGCTCACCGATCCGTGCAGATGTTGCTGATTTTTGTGCTAGTGTTAGTAGTGATGGCCGTAAATAAAAGAACAAGAGTCGAAAGATCCGCCAGCTGTCGTGTACACTGGCAAAGGCAGTTTTGCAAATATTTATGATTTGGCAATTAGCAAATCAGAACTAGCATTTAACTAGGATGCTCATCATATTGAGTATGTTTTTGCTGATTCTCACGGCCACCTTCGTCTTCGTCACAATTCGTCAGTAATTCATAAGTGTCCTCATTCGTCGGAGCACAAGTGTTCTCATGGTGCTCAAAAACGTAGAGGTGTTACGAAGTATTTTATTCATAACTTTGTGTATCATAATGTATTATGATGTATCAACCAAGCAAACACTTTCCACTGTCTGCTACACGTTTTTCTTACATGCTTAAATTTCACGCGTTTACATATTCTTTGTTTCTTCATGAAGAATTATGTAGTACCATGCATATTTGCCGCTTGACTCTGCAGGGTGCCAGAGATTTGTTAAGCTATAGTTTATGCTAGTTTAGCTATAGTTTATTGAATGATGGATTTCTCAATTTCATTGTAGTGTAAGAAAATTAAGAAATGGGCCCTGCTGCAAATTTTGAAGTTATCATAATACAACCTTACTATTGGACTCGCCTGCCTCATGATTCTCTTGCCAGCATTTGTTTTTGAACGTCGAGTATAAAGAGAGTGACAAGTTATGCAAGAAGGAAGCACTCTCTTCCTCCTTAAGTCAGAAAAAGCGTGTTGGAAGCGACACAGGAGGATGTACGGGGAGTCGGGGGGGAGTCGTCATTGTGCAAGCGCTTTTTTGAAGAGCCATGGATCCACTTCTTTGAAGGAAGCACGTTCTAATAGTTGCAAACCATGCATGGTGCGTGCTAGGCTGTAGAAACAACTCGCTAACTGTTTCCGTCTTATTTCTCCAGTAGCTGTTAAAGCGATTTCAATATTTTGCCGTAGTTCATGCAGAATAGCCAACGGAACGAACTTAAACAACACCTGACAAAAACCATGTATAATAGATAGAGCTGCTGGTTGCTCATGTAACTGCTCCAATACATGGGACAAGGTCGTTGTTAATCATACTGGCAATTATGTGGAATAGCTACGTCAGTAGCACCAGCTGATAGTTTTACCCCCGTGGTGCAGCGTATGGAGAACACATAGAGTCAATTTGTATCTGCCTTTAATTAGCCACGACTTACCAGAGGAGCTTCTGATTTTAGCAATCCCAGTCGTGCTTTGTGACCGAAACATTTCAAGGGCTCCACGGAATTGCCAATTCCGATAAAGCTAGAAAGTTCGCTTCGTTGCAATCGCGTCATAGTAGGGCTTTTTAGCAGTGACGATAATACCACACTGTAAAGGCTGCGGTATCACCGTCGCATGTTAAATGTACCACGATCCAAAATCATTGCGCGGGTCGCTGGGTGCATGCGGTAACATAAGATGATTATAGTGGGTGATACAGGTTTTGCGGAAGCTATATACACAGGCATAGACTGAGTATTCTGCGCCGTACTTGAGATGCTTAACACCCTAGATGTTGAAACAAAAGCAGAAGGGCTCAAGTTCATTCATATTGTCTCGAGGCTTCCACCAAAAATGAAACGGAACAGAACAAACGGTGAAATTATTTACAGCGCTTGTATTTTACATTGACCAAGCTGGGAGTCGCACCACGTTCACCCCAGGTACACCATCGTCTTCTTTCTTGGGTGTCTTCCAGATCCCTGTAACCGTACATCCCACTGCAGGTCAGCGGCCTTAATCATCACGTAAGAATATCATGGAACATATAACTTATTTTGTTGACTGAACGGTTGACGCCTTCTGAAATGAAGCTTACTGAAGCAGTAGAATATGGCTGATCCGCGTGATATGTCCTTCCACGTTGGCGCTCACCGGAGGAGCAGAGCACCTGCCATCCGTTGACCGCCTGGCAGACAGCTGTTCAGGACTGCAAGCACGGCAGCTGCTTATTCAGAAGAGCTTTTAGGTAAGAACTGCAGATTCATGCACTGTGTGCCATCTATCTGAACTCAAGAAGGACATCACATTTTTGCTGACAGATTCAATAATTTATTCTTGATGCGTCGCAGTACACTGCATCCTGTGGAGTTGTGCTTTCTTTATCTCTTTTTCTATTTGGAGGATTTCGATCTCAAGCTTTTGTTTGTCAAGCTCATTTTTTTGCTTCGAAAGTTCAAGCTCTTCAACTTGTTTCTGAAACTCCCTCTTTCGTGCTCGTTCCAGCAGCATGCCGGCGTGGCCCTCCTGAAGCCACCGAAGTTGCATTGCTTGCTCCTCCCCCAGCAGCGCTCAACGGACGTCATTTTCAGCGTTCAGAGTCTTCCAAAAAGGCCATCCGCCCCTTTTGAGGCCTGTAGGTATCACCGGTGGGGCTATAAGTGAACGCAAGAAAATGTTCTTTGTAGAACCATTATGATATTCAAAGTTCTTCAGGTCAAATTTTTAATTGTACTAATACAATACATTCTATTTTTCGTCGAACTGTATGACAAACCCCTTAGTATAAGTAATGACCATAATGAGCATTAACTTCTGCGTGCTTGAGAGCTGCATGGAGGTCGTGAAATGGTCGCTGAAATTCACTCAAACCAAGGTTCGTTGTCCTGAGGCAAGGAGCTAGCGTATGTGCAACACAAAGTCCATGCAGCAAAAAAAACAAAACAAAGAAAGTCTTTTGAGGGAGAAATAGTTCATCCCCAATTCTTCTGAAACATGTTCAGGGATAAAGTAGTTTTGACCCAAAAACAATCATTGCTGCATATACCGCTTAACTTTCCGTGGTCCAAATAACTCTAAGGAGATTCCTTGTGTTCTCTCAAGCAGTCATTAAATCATGTCCTTCACATGTGTCATTTTTCTGATTTTTCATGTCTCACCTGTCTTGGGCAGCAAAGCAATTACTTCTTCGGTTAACTTTGCTTATCCTTGTGTTGCCAAAACAAGGTTACTTTCAGCACACACACATTCTGCTATTACCTATGTGCAAAATTTTTATTCATTGTCCCGAAATTCTTTCACAACTTGCAGCAGTTTCAGCTGCATGTCCAATTTCTTTTCTGGCTTCACAGCTCTCATCCAAGCAAAGTGCTCGTCAGCATCCTTGGGGGCGTAGTTGAGCTGGTTTTGCACATTGCTGAGCTCTTCAATGAAGAGGCCGGCACGTTTTTTTTCTTTTTTGCGGTGGCTTCGGCTGGTACAGATGAGGTGCCACTTCTGATGAAATTTCTGCCTCAGCTGCTTCCGCGGTGGCTGCTGGGGTGTTCTCTGCCAATGGCAGAGGACACTTGCGAAAAACACTCTGCTTGTGAAGAGTGCCTCTCCATGTCGACACTGAGCGTGTCAACATCAGCATAACTGCTGTGGCTGCCACTTATATCCAGCACTATTTCTTGGGCACTTTTCATGTTGCCAGATGTCCTGAAAGAGCATTATAACCACATTTAGTGCCAGCAAAGAAGCTACATGAAATACTGTCTGAAGTGTTTTTAATAACCATTGCTTCACGATTAGTATTTTCTGTACACAGTTTCAACATTTGACAAAATGCAGTTATGTAGATGCATTTTTATAACACACATTGGCATTAATGCTTCATTGTTTTATCGTGTTCAGTTGTGCACATTAAGAGTTATTTTCTTATATTATTTAAGAGTGCTAATTCTAGTATGTGCATGTAGTGCATTCCAGGCTGTTATATATCTGAATAAAATTGTGCCCCACATTTTGGGGTGTGAAGAAAAGTGCTTGAGGTGTCTGATGAGTAGTTAAGATCCATTTCTCGGGTAAATAATGAGATGGTTAATGACGTAGAACAGGAAGAGTCGCTGGAGCCAACGTTTCAACTAATGGACTTGTCTTCGTCGGGATGGAGTTGCCATTCTGACAAGTTCACTTGTCGAAATGTTGACTCCAGCGGCATTCTTTGTACAGGTTTTAACGACCTGTTCGAGTCAAGCCTCCATCTTCTCCTGAGCTTCTAGCTTGAATTTTTAGGTGAGAGGTACATATAAAAACTTGAGCTTCCTTTCACTAATGTAATGAACCTTTTGCAAGACACCTGGCCAAAGCCTTCATACTGAGAAGCACAGTATAGCTCTTCAGTGCACCATAAGCTGTACTGAAAACAGATTAGGCTGTTAGCTTACTCCATACTGCTAATAGATTTGCATGCCTCATTGTAGCACAGGTAGCCTTAAATGACAATTATATTTCTGTATACCATCACAATAATTACCCACGAACAAGCTTTGCGGTGCAGTTTCATGCAGGTGACCCTTGGCACACACACCATGTGCAAGTGGCAGCTACTACAATTGCCACAAACAAAATGCAGCCAACTGCTTGCGGAATCCAATGAAATAGCACAATCATGCCAATCATGCTTGTCAGAAAGGTGATGATATGATAGCTTTATAAGCAAATTTACAGTATTATGAGGAACAGTTTATTGCTACTGCTGTTGTTTAGCTGAACTACTAGGCTTTGGTTCATTAAAGTACAGTAAAACCGCGAAAATTCTTTGAATTAAGCGAATTTTCAAATTAACCGAAATGAAAAAAAAAGCAAACAAGCGCTACAAGATGAAATCACATTTATTTTCTTTGCGAGAAAAAGGTTATTTGAAATAATCGGTGATATTGGACTGCTTATTGCGGTAGTTCGCCGCCCCAAGTGCCATGTTCTCAAACCTGCTCACAATACTCAGCATTTCACTGTCACCACCGCTGCACTCGACAAAGCTGCGGAAGGTGTTCACGGCATCGACAACTGAAGCCAAAGCGGGCGCGCGGGCGGGCTCGTTATCGTCACCATCATCGCCGTCTAGCCCAGTGTCGACGACGTCCTCATGTACATCAGCGTACGATGTTTGGACCCCCGCCTCAACACTGGAATACTCCATGAAGCTTAGTCCCTCGCCGTCGCCGGAGTCGGTGATCCGGGCGCACATCGAGTCTCCCTCGTCGTCTAGGCCGGACGAGCTGCAATCTTCATCAAGATCTTCGCCACCTTGTTTGCGGAACCCGGCATGTTCAAAACAGCGCCTGGTCACGAGTTTGTGTGTGAGGATCTCGGGAGCGCTTGCTCCGATGGATTGAGAGAGAGTGACGGAGGCGAGAGGCGTCAAGCATTAACAAAAACAAGCAAAAGTCGTTACTTTATACAAAGAACATCAAAACATGAAAAATAAGCAAAACACCAATTCGCACACAAAGAGAAAACCTAAATGTTACTAACAGCCTAAACGGCCTAACTACAAATCCTCCGCGTAGAGCGCAGTTCCCACGGGAGTCCCTCAACCTTGGGCCTCGCGTTCAAGTCCGCGTTAGCTGCCTGCCGGTCAAGGTGTATTTAGACGCTCTTACTTTGCATTCGACGCGGTGTGGTTCAGAGTCGAAGCTCTCTGGTGTGTCGTGTCCCTTAGCTGTCGTCGAAGATGCTTACTGATGGTGGCCGCCGCTCCCGCAAGGTCCGTTCTTGCCCGCCGCCTTGCTTCGCCTGCGACGTGGCGGGTCACCGCTTAGGCCTAGCCCAGCCTAGGCCTCCTCATGTGTGATGTCCGGTCTCCAACCAAGACCGGCCCTCTGCAGCGATTCTTCTGCCGGTCGTCCCGTTCTGCCGGCGAAGGTGGAGCGCTTCGGGTACGCCGGGAACTGCTGAAGTTCGGCCGCTGCCACTCCGAAGTCCGTGCTCGATCGTAAGCCAGATCGACGGCACCCCGGAGCCCGACGCCCTCGTCTCCTCGTCACCAGACCGTAGCTGGCCAGACACCCTTCGTCGACCGGTGCCGCGCAGAGAATGCCAGCTCAGCCTTCTCGATCACCGATCTCTCCTCGGGTCGCGTGCCGCGAGCCCGCTGACATCCAATTATGAACACCGACGTGTCCACTGCGCGTGCTTTGCCGCGCCACTTCGCCGATCTCTCCGTTTCGTCTGCTAGCCTGTGTTTGTGGGCCCCTCTTACTCATGACATTGGCCCCCCTTTTAAGAGTTTTTTCTTAAAAAACTGCTTCCTCCTCCTCTTCTGAATTCTTCGGTACCTTGCCAAATCTTCTCTTTCTTGTAAATAAACTTATGATGCCTTTAATTTTGGGCCCACCGTAGCACTGGTCACCACCACACTCTTCACGCATACACTGACACACCTTCATACATCTTTTGGTCTGCTCGTCACCACACACAACACTAACAGTAATCACTCCACACAATGTTCACACGCACAAAAGGTAATGTTTGTTCAGTCCGAGTTTGTGTCCACTGAACAGCGCACTACGATACACTACATCAATACACTAAATCAGTATTTCACAATATCAACACACTGTAACACTATGTCACTATCACTGCCCTATACCCTATCACTATCATACAGTATATCAATACACCAGGTCCCTACCAACACACAACTATACATGTGGTACACTCCACCACGGAAGCACACTTTGCTCTCCAGACATACCACACAGCAATCCCTAACTAAGAACACAAATATAATTTTTTTTTCCTCTCTCTCTATCGTTCCTTTTCATGCGGATTTCGTCCTCACTACCTTGCCCTTTTGCTCTTTATCTTTCTCATTGCCCTATCCGTTTTTGCTTTCCTTTCTTTCTCCACTACCCCTATAAATTCGCTTGGCAATCACCACGTTCTCTTTCCTTTCCCTTTAGCTGGTTAAATATACTATCTGCTCTCATTTCTCTATCTATGTCCATCCAAATGTCTCCACGTTCTTTTCCTTTTGAAAACCTATATTTCATAAGACCTCGTGCTTCCCCTTTCTTTTCCCTTACTCCTATGTCACTTTTTGCTGTTGATCCTTTCTCTTTAAACTATGACCTGCTCTATTGTGCACTTTGTCCAGCTCCACTATCGTACTTGTATCTCTTCTGACTTTCCAGTCCATCTTCTTTCCTGTCTAACTACTTGATTTTATTGCCGAATTTCTTTTCCGTCAAAGGCCATCCTGTTTATAAACCAATAATCTCTTTTCTTCAATGGCCACAAAAAGAATCTTTCCGCCTTAATTTTGTGCCTCCTCTTGATCAGCAATCCGAGCAAAACACTCGTGTGTCTCCTTGCTCGTGCATGTAGCTTCAAACGCTCGCTACAACTGCTGCGTTTGTTCCCCCTGTCAAACATTCTCAAGCGTTTCTTCACTTTGCCCTTTAGACTCGTGCGCGAACGGCTGGTGCGGCCGCTGCCTTGGTCTTCTTGTAATGTCAAACGCGCCCTCCAAACTCTCTTTCCCCAGCGTCCGTCTCCTGCACTCGGCCGCAAACGCTTAGCCAGCCCGCGGCGTTTCCTTATCCTATCATTCATGAAACGCTTCTTCAACCCAACCAATCCCTTGCGCTTATCGGCCAGACGGGGTCGCAAACGCCTCCAACATCCGCCGCGCTTGTTCTTCCCACGTGTTCGATGCTTCCTGAAACTACATTTTGTCGTGCATCTCTGCCGTCGCGAATTCCCTCCGCGGGTGCTGCGTTTGTGCTCTTTCTGTCTCAAACGCGTCTTCCGAACTCTCTCTCGCTGTCGCGCTCGCAGTCCCCTGCGCCTTCGCATCTCAATACTCATTGAACGCTTGCTGCGAACTCCTCTACGGCGTCTACATGATCGACTCTCCTTAACCCCGCCGTGTTCGCTCACTTTCCGCTTCCCTTGGACTCGCGCTCTTTGACGCGTCTTAGCGTCAAGTCCTTCGTTGGCAGCGTCCGCGTCTGCCTTTTCCTCAAGTTTGACTTCCTCACTCCCACTTGTACCGCTACGATCGCGGACTTCACCTTCACTGTGCTCGCTCTCGAGCACGGCACAATTTTCGCACGGATCATGACTCGATGTCCCGTCCTTCCCTGTGGCGCACACATCGGAACAAACCCCGTCAAAACTCCATTTGCAGCAACCTGCAATACGCCCTCCGTCAAGTATGTGCTTGCAGCGACCTGCAATGCACTCTACGTTGTCCTCCTGCACCAGCAGTGGGTGCGCTTTCTCCTCTGCTGCGCTCAACTCTTGGGCGCCTACGCCCGCATCCTCAATAAACTCTTGGGCGCCTACGCCCGCATCATCAATAAACTCTTGGGCGCCTACGCCCGCATCCTCAATAAACTCTTGGGCGCCTACGCCCGCATCCTCAATAAACTCTTGGGCGCCTACGCCCGCATCCTCAACCTCCGACTCGAGCTCCTC
Source organism: Hyalomma asiaticum (assembly GCA_013339685.2). Lineage (NCBI taxonomy): Eukaryota > Metazoa > Arthropoda > Arachnida > Ixodida > Ixodidae > Hyalomma > Hyalomma asiaticum. The sequence continues at coordinate 27,930 of JABSTT010002496.1, read as the reverse complement.
TAGACTTAACCGCGTAACCACGTCGCCCTTCTCGGACCCTACCGAGACACTGTCCTGACTCGCCTGAATTTCCGGAAGTTCGCTAGCTTCCGCCTCATGTCCACAAATTTCAACTGATTGCACTACTGGCAAATTTACACATGATGTCTCCTCCCTTTTCCGGTACGTCAGCTTCCCTTCGGCCTCAGCTATCTGTTGTTTTAGTAGAGCTACCATTGCTTCATGCTCTCGCTCCCGTTCTTTTTGGGCATCTTCAAATAACCTCAGCACCTCCTTTCCTGACAGCTTTCTGCTCTTAGCTATCGCCGCCAAACGCTCCAAATCCATCTTCGCAACCCCCGACGATCATTCGTGACTGGGCCTGGAGATGTTAATCCTGGCAAAGGCTCGCCAATTATTTGTCACGAGTTTGTGTGTGAGGATCTCGGGAGCGCTTGCTCCGATGGATTGAGAGAGAGTGACGGAGGCGAGAGGCGTCAAGCATTAACAAAAACAAGCAAAAGTCGTTACTTTATACAAAGAACATCAAAACATGAAAAATAAGCAAAACACCAATTCGCACACAAAGAGAAAACCTAAATGTTACTAACAGCCTAAACGGCCTAACTACAAATCCTCCGCGTAGAGCGCAGTTCCCACGGGAGTCCCTCAACCTTGGGCCTCGCGTTCAAGTCCGCGTTAGCTGCCTGCCGGTCAAGGTGTATTTAGACGCTCTTACTTTGCATTCGACGCGGTGTGGTTCAGAGTCGAAGCTCTCTGGTGTGTCGTGTCCCTTAGCTGTCGTCGAAGATGCTTACTGATGGTGGCCGCCGCTCCCGCAAGGTCCGTTCTTGCCCGCCGCCTTGCTTCGCCTGCGACGTGGCGGGTCACCGCTTAGGCCTAGCCCAGCCTAGGCCTCCTCATGTGTGATGTCCGGTCTCCAACCAAGACCGGCCCTCTGCAGCGATTCTTCTGCCGGTCGTCCCGTTCTGCCGGCGAAGGTGGAGCGCTTCGGGTACGCCGGGAACTGCTGAAGTTCGGCCGCTGCCACTCCGAAGTCCGTGCTCGATCGTAAGCCAGATCGACGGCACCCCGGAGCCCGACGCCCTCGTCTCCTCGTCACCAGACCGTAGCTGGCCAGACACCCTTCGTCGACCGGTGCCGCGCAGAGAATGCCAGCTCAGCCTTCTCGATCACCGATCTCTCCTCGGGTCGCGTGCCGCGAGCCCGCTGACATCCAATTATGAACACCGACGTGTCCACTGCGCGTGCTTTGCCGCGCCACTTCGCCGATCTCTCCGTTTCGTCTGCTAGCCTGTGTTTGTGGGCCCCTCTTACTCATGACAATCAAGATCTTCGCCACCTTGTTTGCGGAACCCGGCATGTTCAAAACAGCGCCTGATCACCTTTGACTCCAACTCCTTCCAGGCAAAGGCAATTAAACAGATCGCACCAAGCAGATCGATGTGGTATTGCTTTCCACTGTCGTATCAAAGCAGAACCCGCTTCAACAGGTGGTGGCGGTAAATCTTCCTCGTTTGCAGGATCACCCCTTGGTCCATCGGCTGCGATATGGCCGTAGTATTTCCAGGGAGGAAGACGATCTTGACGGCTTCCAGGTTTCTGATGTCCCCGTGGGCCGGGCAATTATCGATAACAAAGAGCACTTTCCGCCCTTTGGGGGCAAACTTCCGGTCAAGGAACCGCACGTATTCCTCGAATATCGCCGCCGTCATCCAGGCCTTCTCGTTGTGTCTGTACATGACGACATCCCTAGGAGGAAGGCGCGCGTTCTTAAAGCACCTAGGCTTACCCACTCGGCTGATTACGAGCAGTGGAAGCTTGTCGTTCCCGGACATGTTCGCGCCGAACAAAATGGATATTCTCTCCTTGGGCTGCTTTCTCCCAGAGACAGTGGTGTCCTTGGCAGCAAATGTTTTCGTGGGAAGCATCTTGTAGAACAAGGCTGCCTCATCCAAGTTGTAGACGTCGTGCTCTCCAAACTCCTGAAGCAGCGGTGCCAGCGTACGCATCTGCCAGTCGTCAACGACGTTCGTGTCGGCGCTACCGCTTTCCCCGCACACGGTCAAGTATGTAAGGTTATTTCGCTCTTTAAATCGGGCGAACCAACCATTACTGCACTTGAAGCCTTCGTGGCCAAGGCGCAGTGCCAGGTCATCGGCCTTCTCCCGAAGGATGGTGCCGTTCACGGGAAGATGAGCTGCGTTTGCGCGCTGCAGCCACTTCATCAAAGCGACCTCAACGTCCGGGTACGTTGGGAAGCGAATCCTTGATCGCTTTGACGAATGCGTTTTCCCATATGCCTCGAGCAACTTTTCTTTGTTCTTCAAGATGGTCGAGAGCGTCGACAAGGGCATCTTGTGCCTTTCGGCGAGTTGGGTCTTAGTGCACGTCGACTTCTCAGCCTCCTCGATTAAGGACACCTTCTCCCGCAGCGTCAGCGTCGTGAGTCCAACAAGCGGTCAGGACTTTGCACGCGGCAAATGCAGGCGTAGGCGGCGAAGTAAACAAGACTAATGCAAGACGGCGAATGGTCTAAGCACGCGAGCTACGTGAAAAACGCGAAACGGAATGCGTGAAAAACGGGAAAACACGAAACGGAAAACACATTTTAACCCGTTTCCGGTACTCCAAATACTATGACCTCCGAGATAAGCGTCGCCGGAAGGCTGTTTCACGTCCGTTGCTGCCGGCGGGAATTACGAATTATCCGGATGAAACCCCGCAGGCTGTTCAAATAATCCGGTAAAATTTGCATTGAAAAACACGGGACCGCAGAAGTTCTTCGAATTAACCGAAATTTCGAATTATCCGAGTTCGAATTAGCGAGGGCTTACTGTACTGTGCTAACTGGTCAAATACAGTTTAGAGACACCCTACTGGAGATTTCTTGCACAGCGCAGGATTCATCAGCTGGACACTGCTGCCTGAGCAGCGGTTACAGAAGCAAGTTTACTTCGTCAAAGAATGCTAGCGTCAGCAACTTATGCCCTTCCTTCAGTGCTATCCTTTAAGAATAGCAGCTTCTCAAAATACGGCCGAGACATTCATTTCATCGGTGTCGTTGGCTCCGGCCCCGCTCTTGTGCGCCGCTTTCAGCTGCGTCCACAGCCGGCGGAACTTGTCCCGCAACGACCGCAACGAAATTGTGGTACAATATCATCAGCACAGAAAACTTGCTAGGTAGATATTATTCAATGCCCAGTAGCAAAACCATACATACCAGGGCAGTGGCAACACTTTCTTCATTCAAAGTTGCCTCTGCTGCGTCAAACTCCTCAACTGTCTCAGAAGGCAGCTTGGGGAGCACAGCTGGCAGTGGTGTAGGGGCAGGGGCACGTGGTCCTCTCAGGGCCTCCTCCAGCCTCTCTGACAAGTTGTTGCAGCGCCTCTCTAACTCCTTGCGGAGAAAGCGCTGCTCATGTTTGATCTCCAAAAGGAGCTGAATTATTTTCAGCTGTGCCGCTGAAAAAAAAGCATATTTTCATTGTGCATTGTCCCCACCAACAGGCACATATATTGCGAGGCAAAATTTGTCACTATGACGTGGAACTTGCTTTCAACAAGTAATTTGAACACAATGGTAATTGGTAACTGCAATGGTAATCACTGTGGCCAGCAGAAGATAATGCATCTAATAGCATAAATGCCCTCTAAGAGCCCAATAACACCTGGGTGAATAATACAACAGGCCCAAATAGACCACAGTGTGCAGAACCAATTGTTCCATCCCTTGCGGCAGTACGCGTGCAAGAACACAATAGATCAAATTATGTATGAAAATTCATGCGTTTATTCACGCAGCTCCAGCATTAATCTTCAATTGTGCACACCTTTTCCGACATGACTCAAACAGCATGGACTAAGGCTCAACAAGCCTGAGCTCCAGCGCAGCATCTCAGAGGTCTGCATTTTCAGACTACGAAGATGCTGCACTGCACCGCGCTGCTGCGGCTCGGAGCTGTTCCTTCTATGTGCGACGACCACTGCAGCATAGGCAGTGCCTTGTCACTGTAACAATAAATGGTCTAGCTGTGTGAGCACATGGGGGTGACTGGGTGGTTTGGCTGTCTGCTTCATGCGCAGTTTGCGAGCATGTCTCCACAGTTCCCTTTTGCCACCGGTAGGCTGGTACCACCAATGTCTTTCTCAACATTACTAATTTATTCTAGTAATGTTGGTTGTTCCCTTTAGGAAAAAGAAAGGTAGCGCACATGGTAGAAGGAAAAGGACGCACCCCCACAAGTGCACAAGGCGGCGATGTTGCACGGCTTCTGCCAGCAATATATGCGGATCAAGCATATGGCTACACAACTGCGAAACTGCAGCGGATTGTGGTGCATCTAACTTCATCTTTGGGATTGCAATTGCACGAAAAGTAGTGTGCCTGGCCAGGCACTTTTTTTTAAAATTAACCGTGGCCTGTGTTTCAGGTTTGAATTAATAAATTTTCCCACATTCCATTACAAGTCACTTTGCCAGGACCAATGGACCAGTTCGAATTACGCAATTTTGAATTAATGAGGTTCTTTAGCATAATCTGCTGAAATGCTTGGTCAGAACATGACAATTCGAAAGTGGTGGTCATCCTGTATGTGCATGCGGTTCCTCATCAATTAAAACGAGCTACAGGACATGCAGGTGCGCATGTCATTTTCTCGGAGCTACAGTTTTTGCAGAAAGGGCCGAATTGTGTAGCAAAGCGCAAAATGGGGGTTGTCCACAATATCCCCAATGCTAAGGGCCGAGCAAGCATAGGCTAGACTGGACATTTGAAACTAACAATGCACAAGCCACAGGTGTGACATCTGCAGGAACATGCCAGTAATGTGAAGGACAAGTAGGGGAGTAATCTGGCGATCCACTTCACAAAGTGTTGGTGCTCCCTCTACACTAGCAAAGTAAGGTGGTGCACAGATAAAGCAATAATAGCACCACAGAAAATTTGCACAATGATGCACGAGAATGCACAATGTTGCACAATTTTGCCTCTGTCACGAGACCATGCAATCACATATGAATAATTATGAAAGTATACTTACGGGCAAGCTCGTTGGGGTCTGCATCAGCAGAAGTCCCCTCCCTGATGGTCAGCATTGCCCTCACCGGGGCCTCCATTAGGGCTCTGGAGGCCAGGAGCTGTTTGGAACGAACATATTGTAAGCACAAATGTTATAAATCTGAAAAACAACAGTATATTTCTGACGCAGTTTTACTTTGCAAGAAATACACAAGTGCATTCTAGGACAGCAAACACTGCCGTGAACCGCTCAACCAAATTTTGTAGTTATAAGTGGCACACAAGAGTCCACATGCCACATATAAGAGCCCCTTCTCCAAGCACAGTCTCATCCTCACTCTAGTGAACGCTGCTCTATTTTGTCGCTTAGCAGAATGCTGCTACTGGCCCACAGCTGACATAAATCGAGAGTGGCATTTTGATAAGAGAAGCTGGTTCCTGCTGCCACTGCATATAAGTAAGCAGAAGCTCTTTAAATTTTTTACCTTTTTAAACCTGTGGGCATATGCAACAGTCACACTTCCCTTTCAACAAAGGGGCTTCCATGTCCTGCTCGATTTTGGTTAGTTTTGAGTGTCCTCGAACTGTATGAAGCTTGTGTGCACAAAGGCAAGCTTTATATGACCAATGATCTAGGCATTTCTGGGAGCAAAGAATGAGTGGAACCTTAAGCTGTCATCAGTAAAATAAATCAGTGATGGAAAAAGCCAATTAAGCTGCTCAACAAACTGCCTTGTCTGCTTGGCAACAGCTCATCGCCCTCCTAGCTCTCGAGTGAGGAAAAAGGTGAACGCTCACGCTAGTCTCCTTGCACATTATGCCTACTGCCCCAACCACAGTGGTGGAACAGCCATTTCAACCTTCAGAACAGGCCCTGGCACAGGCAAAAAGGTGATTTGGTGTGGTAGCAAAAAGGCGCAAGGTCACAGGCACTTATGCTCGAAACAGACTGTGCAAACCGTAACTGAAACAATAAGTTGCAGAGACGGGTTCCCGCAAGGTTTACTCTTAAGATCGTGGCAAAGTGTTGCAACACTACTCTACAGCAACGTTGCGATACAGAGCGCAGAAGGCACCGCAGACAGATCATTAAAAAACATGTTTAGTAACCCAAGATTCAACACTGTTTGACAGTGTGCAAATAAAGGCTCACTGCAACACGCATAGAGTAGGCACGCCTTCACAGAACATAGTGTTGGTCGGAGGCACTCTCGTATCTACAGTTGAATTTATTTTCAAGTCTGCAATTTCGCATTAAAGGAATTTTTGCATCATTCCTTCACCAATACGCAGAGACTGCCGTAGCCGCAAGGCAACTCGCGATATCGAGCTCAGCAAGTACAACACAGAATTGTGAAACTTGCAATACCCGATCCATGGGCAATAAATTCTAGAATACATGAGACGTGTAACCACAGAATGTATTGAGGCAAGCGACGAAAACACACACAGCTCTTGTTTTCCTTCTCAATGGTTCCTATTCATGTTGAGCCCATATCTGTACAAGCAGTAACACAAGTGGTAATATTACATACTCCATTCACCAATTCAGACATGCGGCAGCTGAAATTAAGCCTATTGCAGCGACTATTTTGCAAAGCCCTACTATCACCTGTAGATAAGATTAAAGTGAAGCTTTTCCACTAATATGTTACATAATCCTCCATAATCCAACTCTGCGGTGCCACACGGATTTCATCGACACCCAAATAAAGTGTTCTTCAATCAGGCTAGACGGTCGGGTATAGTTCTTCCTATTTTCGTTACAAAAGGCACAACCAAAGCAGAGAGGAATGTGCAAGTGATAAACCGGACAACTGACAGACCCCTGTGACCTCCGTATACCATGATGATGATGATGATGATAGCATGCTGCTGGTTTTGATTTCAGTTCTGCTGGCTCGGAGGCATGGACAGGGGGGTTTGGCTTAACACATGCTTTGGTGCAGGCCCGGTGCAAACATCTGCACTCTGTGCAATGTGGTACAACTGGTGCATCTCTTCCCCCACTGACCCATTAGCATGAAGCTACAAATGGGTGGATGCTGTCCATGTGCTTCAAGTTGTCAATAAATTCAACATTGCGCTGTCAATTGCTGGCCTCCTGGTGAGTGCAGTTGGCAGAGTGAGCCAACCCAGACAGGTGTCCCAGGTTCAAACCCTGGACCAGGACAAATTTTTCGTCAACTAAGAAGCTTTCATTTTTAAAAAGTCTGCATCATTCTTTTTTTTTTTGCCACGTAACTTCATGTTGCAAATGAATGGATGCCTAATTTTAACTTTCGTGATATCTTCGCTCCTAAAGCATCCTTTTGAACAATTTTTTAACTACATGTTACTGGGAGACATCTCACTGGTTTAAATACTAAGCCCAAGGTGTTGATAAGGATGCCTTCGAGCATGCATTTCTTAACTGTTGGAGGGTAGTGAACGGGTGCATAACAAAGTGGAACAGTGCAAAAATGGGGCATAGCAAGGATGACAGACAAAGTCTGCAGCATACATGTCATGAGTAAGGGGGCCCCGCCACGGTGGTCTAGTGGCTAAGGTATTCGGCTGCTGATCCGAGGGTCGCGGGATCAAATCCCGGCCGCGGCGGCTGCATTTCGATGGAGGCGAAATGTTGAGGCCCGTGTGCTGTGCGATGTCAGTGCACGCTAAAGAACCCCAGGTGGTCGAAATTTCCGGAGCCCTCCACTACGGCGTCTCTCATAATCAGAACTGGTTTTGGGACGTTAAACCCCACAAATCAATCAATCAATGAGTAAGGGGCCCCACAAACACAGGCTACCAGACGAAACTGAGAGATCGGCGAAGTGGCGCGGGAATGCACGCGCCGCAGACACGTCGATGTTCATAATTGGATGTCAGCGGGCTCGCGGCACGCGACCTGAGTAGAGATCGGTGATCGAGAAGGCTGAGGTGGCATACTCTGCGCGGCACCAGTCGACGAAGGGTGTCTGGCCAGCTACGGTCTGGTGACGAGGAGACGAGTCCAATTATTTGTCACGAGTTTGTGTGTGAGGATCTCGGGAGCGCTTGCTCCGATGGATTGAGAGAGAGTGACGAGACGAGAGGCGTAAAGCGTTAACAAAAAAAAACAGACGTTACTTTATAAAACACACACCAAGACACGCAAAATACGAACAAACATCAAACCGCACACCAAAAAAGAACCAGGGAAAAACAAAGTTAACAACCTATCATTGCCTACAAACCCTCCGCGTTGGGCGCAGTTCCAACGGGAGTCTCTCAACACTGTGGCCGCGGCCGTTGCTCACGCTGAAGTAGGATACGCTTACATTGAATTCGTTGCGGTGCGGTTCGAAGTCGGTGATCTCTCGGTGGGTCGTGTCCCGTCGCTGTCGTCGACAGACGCTGCTGGTGGTGGCCGCCGCTCACGCAAGGTCCTTGTCCGCCGCCTTGCTTCACCTGTGACTTGGCGGGTCACTGCTTAGGCCTAGCCCAGCCTAGGCCTCCTCATATGTGATGCTCGGTCTCCAACCACGACCGGCCCTCTGTGGCGATTCTTCTGCCGGTCGTCCCGTTCTGCCGGCGAAGGTGGAGCGCTGCGGGTACGCCGGGAACTGCTGAAGTTCGGCCGCTGCCACTCCGAAGTCCGTGCTCGATCGTAAGCCAGATCGCCGGCACCCCGGAGCCCGACGCCCTCGTCTCCTCGTCACCAGACCGTAGCTGGCCAGACAACCTTCGTCAACCGGTGCCGCGCAGAGAATGCCACCTCAGCCTTCTCGATCACCGATCTCTACTCGGGTCGCGTGCCGCGAGCCCGCTGACATCCAATTATGAACATCGAAGTGTCTGCGGCGCGTGCATTCCCGCGCCACTTCGCCGATCTCTCAGTTTCGTCTGGTAGCCTGTGTTTGTGGGGCCCCTTACTCATGACAATAGACACGAACTTTTCATGCCACAAAAAGCTGTTTGCATGACTATACTTATTTGCATAATGATTGCACCCCTGAATTCTGTCGCCAAAGTTTGATTTTTCATTCTTACCGTGTACTAACTGCACTTTCAAATTACCATAATGTCATTGCAGTTACGACACAACATGGACTGTTACTTTGCAAACCGGCTACCACAGAGCAGTGCCAACTTGCTTTGTACCATTCAGCCATAAATTAAGTATTGGCCTTGATGGTCACCACTCGAGAGACCAGCGCTGCTGTAGCCGTGACATAGTAACGACACCATGCGACTCTCCACCCCCCCCCAGTCCAGCTTCGCTGGCTTTCTTCCCCAGGCCACTTGTTTTGTTTCTTGAGTTTGAGCATGGATTACAGTGGCATACGTAAACGACCAAGCATGGTATAATTATCACGCACACTCCAAGCTGCTTTGGTTGAAAGAGCTCAGAATGGGGAGACAGCAAAGCCCTCATTTTGGGGTATGTAGCAAGAATTTCTGTGAAGTATATTTTACAATATTGGAGCTAAAATGATCAGCGAGTATGGCATGAACTTTCTATGGCAGCGGGTAATTTCAATTTATGACGATTCTACTGCACCTGTGTAACGGTGTTTCTTTGCTGGAGCAGTCATTGGAGAAAATATGGCAGGATGTTTTTATGTTCTCATGAATCAAAATACCCTGCACAGGGATGCATGCATGCATGAGATAACTGTATAATGAGGTTAAAGGTGATCAACAGGCCGATGATAAATTATCGTCCCATGGTAACACTGGTGAACGTGCCAAACTGCAATCACCATGATGAATGCTGCGAACAGTTGTTATAGAGAAGGTACCATCTGGATACCTTTGTAAAAGGTGATACAAATTTAATTGCAAATATCGATGGCATCATGTACTATACCCGCTTGGTTACGTGCCCACAGCTAGGGTGAAGAAATAGGAACGCATGTCATGAATCATGCCTCGCTTGTCACTGCCAAATACGAATTGAAATGTTAATTCTCGCCAGTGCACCATCTGCACAAGTGCAAAAGCAAGATATCAGCATGCGTTCATGCTTGACTCAGCAAACAAATGTACGTGGAATGTGTTAGTACCTCCAGTAATAGCTAACTGAACAAATTTCTACACAGACTGCTTTCATGGAAGTGCCATCACCACATTAGTCATCCGCAGTTCCGAATGCACACATTCAGACATGAGTGCACAATGAGGTGATACGGCATGTTGGCTCGTTCGATACCTTAGCTGGCCTGAAAAGCAGGTTGTATTGCACTGACAACGCGCACACAAAATGTTTGCAACACGGAAGCAACCTTATCAAAACGGGCTGAATCAGCTCGGCCACCATAAACGACGCACATTTCAAAGCCAGAGCCACATGACGTTTTCTATGTCATGGAAAAGGTTCCTGTGCAGGGTGCAACAGTATGTCCTAAAAGCCATAGAAGTAAGGCTTGTAATTATGCAGCTACAGCCAATCGAGGTCGGCATACACTGCAATGCTATCAGACCTGCCTTCACCACTTACATGCCCCAGCTTCCCATGGAGCCACGGTATGTGAGGACAGCCATGGAAAGACAAACTGAGCTTGTACGATCATAATAATATGGTGGCCTCTGTGACAGCAAAGGTGATAAGAGATGCCCAAGTTGCCCTCTGGTTGTACCACGATTTTGCATACTTATCTCCTTGTCCCCACTTTTTTTCTCTTTTAGACGACAGCGCATTTCCAGCAACTTTTTTGGTGCAGCAATCTTGATAAGGCAATGCATGTAAAGGCAAATATACAGGCATTGGACAAATGCCATGATTTTACCGCATAAGCTCTTATGACTCATTACAATGGCCAAATTGGTGGCAATGATGTCTGCCACCACCGACAGCTGTAGCTGCTATTAGCTTAATGAGAAAAGAAAATACTTGCCTGCACAGATTTGTCCCCAGCTCTATAGGAGCAGCACCACTACACCCCCGACTGACTCTCATACCTCCTTCATACCTGCCAACCTAGGGTCATCGAAAATAGGGAGATTCACAAAGCAGATTTTTATTCTTGCTTCTCAAGGCCAAAATTACATCACAAAGCCCTCAATCACAGCCAGTAAAACACTGACATGTAATTGCACACATCCGTAGGGTGAAATGTCCTATGACCCATGACAGGTGGTTGCCCCTTGCCATACTTAGCATGTGCTTCACTGCAGTGTGATGTTATCGTGAGTTCCTCATAGAAATAGGTGATAATGCAATAAACCATAGATAACAAAGGCCACAAGAAAACTCAGTGTCCTCCCCTCCCAATACACCAGCAGGTAGTGGAGAGGGTCCCAAAGCAAGCTGTTGGGATTCTCCAGGGCTAGTAAATCCTTTCGAGCCACTGCGCTTTTTTTTTCTGGTGGTGTTAGCATTGTCTACCAGAATGTTTGTGGCCGCACCCCTACAATTTAGAGAATTAGTCCAAAATCTGAAGCATCTTTGGAAAATGGACATTCGCAGGTATGCCACTTGTATCATATACACTCATTTATTTATTTATTTATTCCCTCAGGGTTTGCACATTACAGAGGGGAGGGGCATGTTACATATCAGAAATGGAACAGAACACTTAATACAAAACGATATAACAAAATTTTAACAATCCACCCAAATATAAAATATATAACGTCTCAAAGGTCTTACAGAAAGAAAGAACGAAAGAAAAAAAAGAATGTATCGATTGGGGTGTAGGGGCAGGGGCACGTGGTCCTCTCTGGGCCTCCTCCAGCCTCTCTGACAAGTTGTTGCAGCGCCTCTCTAACTCCTTGCGGAGAAAGCGCTGCTCATGTTTGATCTCCAAAAGGAGCTGAATTATTTTCAGCTGTGCCGCTGAGAAAAAAAGCATATTTTCATTGTGCATTGTCCCCACCAACAGGCACATATATTGCGAGGCAAAATTTGTCACTATGACGTGCAACTTGCTTTCAACAAGTAATTTGAACACAATGGTAATTGGTAACTGCAATGGTAATCACTGTGGCCAGCGGAAGATAATGCATCTAATAGCATAAATGCCCTCTAAGAGCCCAATAACACCTGGGTGAATAATACAACAGGCCCAAATAGACCACAGTGTGCAGAACCAATCGTTCCATCCCTTGCGGCAGTACGCGTGCAAGAACAGAATAGATCACATTATGTATGAAAATTCATGCGTTCATTCACGCAGCTCCAGCATTAATCTTCAATTGTGCACACCTTTTCCAACATGACTCAAACAGCATGGACTAAGGCTCAACAAGCCTGAGCTCCAGCGCAGCATCTCAGAGGTCTGCATTTTCAGACTACGAAGATGCTGCGCTGCACCGCGCTGCTGCGGCTCAGAGCTGTTCCTTCTATGTGCGACGACCACTGCAGCGTAGGCAGTGCCTTGTCACTGTAACAATAAATGGTCTAGCTGTGTGAGCACATGGGGGTGACTGGGTGGTTTGGCTGTCAGCTTTCGAATCATGATAATATGGTGGCACTCTGTGACAGCAAAGGTGATAAGAGATGCCCAAGTTGCCTCTGGTTTTACCACGATTTTGCATACTTATCTCCTTGTCCACACTTTTTTTCTCTTTTAGACACAGCGCATTTCCAGCAAACTTTTTTTGGTGCAGCAATCTTAATAAGGCAATGCATGTAAAGGCAAATATACAGGCATTGGACAAGTGCCATGATTTTACAGCATAAGCTCTTATGAGCTCATTACAATGGCCGAAATTGGTGGCAATGATGTGTGCCACCACCGACATCTGTAGCTGCTATTTATTAGCTTAAATGAGAAAAGAAAAATACTTGCCTGCACAGATTTGTGCCCAGCTCTATAGGAGCAGCACCACTACACCCCCGACACTCTCATACCTCCTTCATACCTGCCAACCTAGGGTCATCGAAAATAGGGAGATTCACAAAGCAGATTTTTATTCTTGCTTCTCAAGGCCAAAATTACATCACAAAGCCCTCAATCACAGCCAGTAAAACATTTAGACATGTAATTGCACACATCCGTAGGGTGAAATGTCCTATGACCCATGACAGGTGGTTGCCCCTTGCCATACTTAGCATGTGCTTCACTGCAGTGTGATGTTATCGTGAGTTCCTCATAGAAATAGGTAATAATGCAATAAACCATAAATAACAAAGGCCACAGGAAAACTCAGTGTCCTCCCCTGTGGAGAGGGTCCCAAAGCAAGCTGTTGGGATTCTCCAGGGCCAGTAAATCCTTTCGAGCCACTGCGCTTTTTTTTTTCTAGTGGTGTTAGCATTGTCTACCAGAATGTTTGTGGCCGCACCCCTACAATTTAGAGAATTAGTCCAAAATCTGAAGCATCTTTGGAAAATGGACATTCGCAGGTATGCCACTTGTATCATATACACTCATAACCAGGGTATGACAGTGGCGCAAAGAGTATTAGAATAGCAAAGTATAGCTTATATGGCAATGGAAGTGCCACTTGTATCATATGCACTCATAAAGACTGTATTACAGTGGCGCAAAGAGCATTAGAATAGTAAAGTATGACTTACGTGGCGACGGTAGTCTCACTGGAGACCGGCCTCCAGATTCCTCGGGTGCTAAGGAAGAAAATGGTGGAAATGTAGATCTGCATCACAGTTCCACTATGGTACCCTTATATTACATTAGTGTGTAAATATATATTACACTTTATATTATATTTTATATCAGTACGTAAATGGCTGTGTATATTACCAGATAAGGCAGAGCTTTCCACCCCCGATTGATACTGGTAGTGAAGGAGCTTTTCCTTCGCCCTACTGTATGTACCTGCAAGTATGCACAGCAAAGGAAATGCAACATTTAGTCAGCACCACAAGATATAAAAATACCACACTACATATAACACTAACATGTGCCACAAAAACCCTAAAGCATGCATGTTACAACTTGAATGCTGCCAGGGATTTTTGTGCTTCATCAGTCCCTTAGGTACTTAATTTCTTTGAAAACTTCCTGACCAGCAGTGCCAACAAGCCGTACTTATCCAAAAGAGTTTGGCGATGCTTTGGCTGGAGGGAGTTTTGACTGTAGAAGACACTTAAGGGGCTAACAAAAAGTCCAAATTTTCTGGCATGCAAGATTGATTGATTGATTTCTGGGGTTTAACGTCCCAAAACCAGTTCTGATTGTGAGAGACGCCGTAGTGGAGGTCTCCGGAAATTTCAACCACCTGGGGTTCTTTAACGTGCACTGACATCGCACAGCACACGGGCAACATTTCGCCTCCATCGAAATGCAGCCGGGATTCGATCCCGTGACCTTCGGACTGGCATGCAAGATGCTTCTGTAACTGTGTGCATGCGCAAACAGACTCAGCAGTTTGCGATACTCTTAGACTACACTGCAAATCAACAATGTGGAATAAATGTTAATGTGCTTATACTTTCAACCAGCACAATTTACACAAACGTAACCTTTTCACAACACATGTTCTTCCACAGATTTACAGCACCAATATGGCTCCACATACGACCACCTTAAACAGCCCAGAAACCACATATACTTGAACCTAATGGTTGCCTTTGTTACGATCCACACTGCATGCTGCCAACACCATGTTCGTGGAGCATGTTGAAATAGGAGAATATCACTGTGGGTGTTGACAACATTCTTTTATCATTCTCGTAACATGCACCTATCAGATTAATTAGTGTCATTGTCATTACACCACGATGATGGAGCACATTTCATCAAACAAGTTTGTGTTGGTTAGCTTTGTAAGTGACGTGCCAGTTTGACATCGACCGTACCAACAAACATTCAATGTACCATACCACTTGTTCAAATAGGTTTGGGGAATCCACCCTTGTACCACTGCATACAGCTCTCGTCTCAAATTATAGTGACATGTTCATTTGCTTTGCAACTCTCAGTTCAAGAAAAAAACCTCGTTCCCAGCAAGGTGCATGAAATGTACTTTTGAAAACTGTATGTTACAGTATTTGAAAAAGAGCTGCACATTGGGAATTGGCACATAAACAAACTCAGCAAGTTTCATCAAAATTGACGAAGAATTGAGGAAAAGTTCTAAAAAGCAGTACCTCTCCTTATTCACACATAGTCAAAGCTTGCACAAAAAGTGTTTTTAAAGCCATAAAAATACAGGACCAGAATAAAGAGACATGTCAGAATACCGTACATTTCCCATTCTATAAAAGGAAATAGTACCTAGTGCTCATCCAAGGATTTAGCCATGACCTCAACAATAAAAATGTGCATAAAGTTATGCCAGGGTCCCTAATACTTTTTCTGTTCATGAAACTCCCGCGTCACTCTATGGGAGAGCTTCATATACCGCCTGCCATTGCCGCGTGTGGCGTCGTCGTAGCTTGAAGGGTGACAAGGAGGCTGGCGTCTGCTGTTGGAAGTGTGGTCGCCATTAGCGGAGTGTAGTCACAGTGTTGTGGTGTGTAGAGTTGTTGCTTTTTTTTCTTTCTCTGTCGCCTCGATGCATCTCTCCACGTGGTGACAGAGATGCCTAACACTTGCTGCGTGCCGGGCTGCCGGTCGGGATGCGAGGGCACCCACGAGAAAGTCTCCTTGTTCTGTTTACCAGCCGACGCAGAACAACACAAGTGGGAGCGAGCGATCCCGCGACAAGAGACGACCGGTTTTTCCTCCAAATCCAAGTACGTTCGCGTGTGTGAAAAACATTTTTATGCGGAAGACATCATTCGTGCAGACGTGTGTACAGTGAATGGGAGCGTTGTGTAGCTGCCTTGCGATCACCCCAAATTGGCGGAAGACGCCGTACAGAGAATGTTCGAAGGTTTGACTTCTTACTTATCCAAACCAAAACAGCGTTCACGTGCCCAAACACGACGTCCACCTGCAAAAAGGCCGCGAGAAAATTCCTCAGCCTGCCTGGCAGCCTAAATCATGACAATCGCACCTGCGGCAGTCAACAATGAAGCCGAAGAAGATATTCACGGTGTCTGGCACATGCTTAGGGAGTATGCCACCTGCTCAGTACACGGGCAAAATGGAACCGCTACCTATATATACTTTCCTGTTGTCACTATTTACAGATGTAGAACAAGCTGCGAATGGCACTGGCCATGCTAACGCAGACTGCCAAAAATATGTAGCCGTTCGCTTGGCTTCGGAGCTTCAAAGGGTGAAGGCACAGCTTCGCAGCGTGAAGCAAATGCTCCAGTTGTGCTCTTTGGCCACATCTGGCCCTTCAATTCAAGTCAATTTTATTTACCAGAAAAAAAACAATCTGGAGGGACACCTGGGCAAAAAGCTGTCGCAGCAGCTTGACGAAGGCCCAGGGTCCCTTACACGGCAATAGCACATGCATGACACATGTCACCAAGTGTTTTTACATAGCATTCGCATCGAAAGCATTATACATACAGATCAGCATACATCACACGCATACATAAAATGTAACAATGACACTTCGTACAAGAATGCAAGGTAATGAGTTATTATAAAGATAAAAAGTAGTCGCGCAGATGTTTTTTATTGAATGCGGCTGTGTGTTTGTACCGGTTGAGTGTGGTTGGAATATTATGAGTTAGTGATTGCAGGCTGTAGTTGTTACGGGACCAAGGTACCTTCCATACCTCAGGGTTTCGTGTGTGCTTCGTCTTGTTGTGCGGTTCTAGCTTAGCGAGTGACGTAAAGTAATTTTGAACATTTTTGGATGAGAAATCCATTTTTTCTAATAATCTATATTCATATAGCCTGTCAACGCGGTGTAATTTGTGTTTGAGAAATATAGCATGTGTGGCTGAAAGTCGATCAACGTTTTCAATATAGCGGACAATTTTCTTTTGAATTGTTACAAGTTTTTGCATGTTACATTTTGAAGTTGTTGCCCAGACAAAGTAACAGTAGTGCACATATGACAGGAATAGACCGTAATAAATTTGCAGCTTAGCCCCCGTAGGCAAGAATGCGCGGCAGCGCGCCATAGCACCGGTAACCGCAGATAGCTTACCACAAAGATAATTGATGTGGGTATCCCAACGTAAACCAGAAGAAAAATATACTCCAAGAATTTTCAACTCTTCGACCAACTCAATACGTTGGTTCTGAAAGTAAATATCATTATGAATGACGAGGGGTTTATTTTTAGCGCGAAACACGATAACTTTTGTTTTCTTAGAATTTACCTTAAGCCTGTTCGCCTGAGTCCAGTTGGACAAACTGACCATAATTTCATTGCATTTTTCGACAAGTTTGTTGGCATCAGGACCTGACACACACAATGTGCAATCATCCGCGTACATAATAAATTTCGCATCATTGGCAATACTTACAATGTCGTTAATAAATACATTAAACAAAAGTGGTCCAAGAATACTGCCTTAGGGCACACCGCATACAACAGGTAAATAGGATGACTTGTGGTTATTGATGGAGACGCACTGATTTCGTTCCTTAAGATACGACTGAAGTAATTCTAGCGGTCTTCCACGAAATCCACATAGGGTAAGTTTGTGAATAAGGATCTCGTGATCAAGACTGTCGAAAGCTTTACTAAAATCTATGAATATACCGGCTGTATAGCAGTTATGTTCAAAGCTCTGTAATACGTATTCCTTCAGTGTTAGGAGTGCCATTTCTGTCGGCCTGTTTTTTCGGAAGCCATGCTGTGAGTCAGTAAGAACGCTCTTTTTATTTAAGAAGTCTGTCATTCGAGTAAATACGAGCTTTTCTATACCCTTTGAAAAAACTGGGAGTACAGATATCGGTCGGTAGTTTGATGCAGAATTCCGATCACCACCCTTATGAATAACTGAAACCTTAGCGTATTTCATTGCGCTTGGGTAAATTGCAGTTTCTAAAATTAAGTTGTAAATGTGCACCAGTGGAAGAACAATAAATCTTAAAACATATTTTATAGGCTTAATCTGCAAATTATTTATATCTAAAGCCCTACTGTTCTTCAATCCCATGTACACTCTGTATACTTCACCTTCATCGGTAGGGGCAAAGAATGCACTTTCGCAAATAGCATTGCAGCGGGCCGTTTCCTTCACGCTGCCATTGCCGCTAGGGGTATCACTTTGCACAGTTGCGAAATGATGATTGAAGTAATCGGCAAGGGCCGTGCCTGCTATCTCACGTGAGTCTAGCTTTATCGATGTTAGGGGCGTAACCTCTTTAAGGCGACCGAGAACAGAATTAATCGTTTGCCATGCGATCTCTGGTCGTTGCCTGGAGACATTTGCGAATATTTCCTGGTAGTACATTGCCTTTGCCTGTCTTAGTTCAGCATTCAGTCTGTTTCTAAATTTTTTAAATGTTTGTAATGTTAAGTGGGACCGTGTACGTAAGAAGGAATGGTAAAGATTATTTTTTGTTTTTATCATTTTGGCAAGGTCATGTGTAACCCAAGGCTTTCTAATTTTTTTCGAATGCTTCGCTGTTTTCATTGGAAAATTTCTAGCATATATATCGATAAATGTTCCAATAAAATCGTTGTATGCATCATTTGCATCTGTTTTTTCTAGAACATGTGACCAATTGTGGTTCATGACGTTAATCTTAAATTGCTCTAAGTTTGCTTGAGTGATTCATTGATAAGTTGCCTTTTGACATGCGTGAACTACGTTTTTCGAGTCATCAGGGTATATTAAATAGATAGGGCAGTGGTCGCTTAGGCCCTTGCGCCAATAAACTCCACTAATCATCATCATCATCACCAGTTGTGCCAACGGAAGCTCGCAAAAGCGGAGGCGCGTTCAGATGACAGACATGGAATGCTTAAACACATTCACAAGCTCCACCTAGTAATGACAGTTACTACAATTGTCCACCTAGAAATGACAGTTACTGCAACAACATAAGGGAATGTATTAAAAACACAGCAGGTTCTAGCTCATTATTTTATGAAATTTGGTTGCGGAAAACGAGAATTTTTCATTTGCACACCACGCATATCGCTGATATATAGGAACAGCAGTTCACAGCTGTGATGCCAGGATAGCCTCATATACAAGCTTCCTTGCTCTGCACGCAAAATTCCAATTGGCAGCATCGTGACCCCCAGAGTACACATTAAAACATTATTAGCAGGAGACAGTGCTGCGGCGACCAGCACATGGTTGAGTCAGATGCAATTTTTAGCACAAGCAGTGTTAATTTTTCGCTCACCTGGGCCTATTCACGGCGTTCTGTATAAGTTTAACCCAAAAATCAACCACACAAGTATTATGAAATGCTGGTTTATGTACGAACGCAGGCGAAACTACGTCGCTTCACGTACCGCCTTCATCAAACCATTGGCAGCAATGAATAATTTTAGCTACTAAAGAACACTCGTTCTGTATTAATTAGCCAGGGGTAATCACTGCAGTGACCAGTTAGCGAACACAGTGAAGTGAAAAAATCTGGCGAAATGCTTTCCATGGCAAACACTCACGCGAACGCGCAACTTCCCTTCCAAGCACCCCATAGCGATGCCCTTCTGCTCACGGTGGCGCCCCTGACGGCCGTTTTTGTCCCTATATGAAACTTTGGCGGGAGTTTCATGACCAGAAAGAAGTATTGAGGGACCCTGGTTATACTCATGCAAGCAGGTCAGGAAACTCATCACTTGTGAGAAGTACAAAAAGGGGTACTTTTCTAGAGCTGTGCAGACAACACTTATGAGGAATGTCATGAAGGCAGTAAACATTGCACATTACACATGAAGCAGTACTTACGGGACGTTGCTACCACTTCCGCAGGAAATTTCACCCACGTCCCTTCGCCGTTTGGGGCCTTCTCTGCTTCCACAAGCAGTGGGATCTGCTGGTTTCGCACAGATTGCGGCCAGAAGCATTGGCTGCGGCCGTCTGTCAGCCATGATAGAGGCACTACGTCCACAAGGTCATTTTCAAGTGGAAACTTGACTATAGCGAAGCGCTTCGGCATCCTGTGCAGACAAAAAATGGCGGCAATTACGGTGCTAAGGCAACATGTGACTACAAAACTTGCACTGCAGATACGATTGAAATTTGTTAAATGAACCTGGTTATCTAACCATGGTATTGCATCTCAAAAGTACAAATGCCACACTGAACGCTAATATAAACACTATCGTGTCCATGAAAATCCAGCTTTCCCAATTTGTGCTGACTGGAATCGCACAGATATAGGGTTGTTCATTTTCCGGTTTTATATTTTTTGCAATTTGAAGGGCAAAAATCGGGTGCTATATTTCAAGTTCATATTCGTGGAGAAATCAGGTTTTCTGGGGTCATATTTGCAAGTTTATATTTACAAATGACAGCTGTATAACCTCCACAATGCTGCAAGCAACCTCTGAAATTAAGTCATTAGGTCTGACTTAAGTCAACAGGATGCAACTTCGTTGTCCGCTACAGTGCGGCTGCACCGCAAATTCCATACAGCATAAGAGAAATTCGATTGGTGTGGGGTATTAGAATTCAGGGAGAAATCAGGTTTAATGTTTAACTTGACTGTCCTAAAGCATGCAGAGTGTGTAAGAATTGGGTAAAATAAAGTTTTACCCGGAAATGAACAACCCTACATGTGTGTAACTCATGCCTCCCGATGTCACTGCGACTTGACCTGCTACAATATTGTAGCAGGTGACATATGTCAGGTGCATAAAGCAATACCTCTCAGACCTGACAAGCACTGGAAGTCTTCGCTACCGGAGGTAGTATTGGGAAGCCCTGCTACAGACAAAGCCGAGAAGACAGAACACCATAATTTGTCCACTTTACGTGGACTGTTCTTGATTTTCTGTGCTTCTGCACAGAAAATCGTGACTTTAAGGATTGAACCTCCAACTTCAAGTTGAACCCTTTTCTACACACTATCAGCCATTTCCTTTGGTGTAATCACTATCACGAGGTAGTGGCCTGAGGGCAACAGTGATTCAAAAGCAGAGGTGGGTAGTAGGTTCCTTTTTTTGCATTTTGCACTTGGGAAAAGGAGCCGTGGCAGGCGGGATCAAACCTGCAACTTCCGAGCTAAACCTTGTTTTACACATTATAGCACACTGGACATGCCATAACCACTAACATGTAGCTGTGGGCTGAGGGCAAGGGAGGGTCGAGCACGGCAGAAGGTAAAGGGCAAGAGCAGGTCTGCTTTCCCATCAAGCATGACAGGCACTAGATCAGGCACATGACAGAGCCTCGACCTAGAACAGCTTGACTGTTAAAACCACTCGAATGCAACCACAACCGAATACCCATACAGTGAACACTTCTACAAAGAAATTACATATATAATGAAGTAGTCATAGCCTGGCTATGCTACAAGAGTATCTTGCAGTATTTAACATGCATTTCATTATAAAATTGTTTGATTATAATAGTTGACTTTGCTTAGTTTAGTGCAGAAACAGTTATTGGGGCTTGCTAAAATATTCTCATTGCTTTGCAATGCAATTACCTCTTTTGCAGACAAGTGAACAACAAAACTAAATGCAGGCCATGCCTATTATGGCAAGATGATGTGGGAATTAGTAAGACATTACAACCAGTTTCACTTTAATGAATATTTGGGCTTACCATGCCTCCTCTCAAGCAATAATGGTAGTTTGTTATATTGCAGAGGCATAATCTGAGACTCCAGCATGAATATTACTCTTTGGTGTCCCTTAACATAGCATTCATAACACTGCAAAGAAGCATATAAGTTACAAGAAAAAACAAAAACACTAAGGAATGGTTGCTATTTTAATCAGAGTGACAAAACAGTGGCCCCACAGTGTTGTGAGCGGAGTAACAGGACGGAAAGGGTAGAAAAACGTTTAATTTGAGAAGGCTAGGCAGAATACAAAGGACAGTTACATTGCATGAAGCCGGATCCCGCGGCTCTCCGCGCTCTCTCGGCGGGAAAACGTTCGTTGGCTCTCAGGGTTGCCTGACCTCGTTTCAGGATACGGCTATATTTGGAGCTGAAGCTCACATCCCATCCCACCTAGAAGTCCAAGTCCACTTGGAAAAAGAAACACTAATCTTGCATTGACAGGTCATAGTCCTGTAGATGTCGGGGTTGTGTTCGATGACGCAGGGGTCGTCGACTTGGAGGTTGGGCCGAGGCTTCATCTACGCGTGATGGTAAGGTAGGTGCATCTACAAGTTCAGCGGAGTCGTGAACAGGGACGTGGTCCTCGGGCGGCGATACGGCGAAGTCTGGAGTGGGGGATGCATCTCCCGCTGTCGGCTGGGCCAGGATTGGGTCGACGTATGGTGGACGGTATCTCTTCATCTGGCTAACATGAGCAACTCGAGTGTCTGGTCTAGACATTGCGGAGTTTGTTACCTGTTGAATGTCGTAGGTGACTGGAGTTCGCTTGTGTGTGACTTGGTATAAGCCTTTGAACTTGGGAGCAAGCTTTTCAGATCCCTGTAGGATAGGCTGCTGTCGTCGCAACCATACAAAGTCACCAATGTCAAACGATGCATCGCGGTGGGTCCTGTCATATATCGTTTTCCGAGTTTCTTGCGCTTGTTCCGAATTACTCACGGCTTCGCTTCGCCGGTCTGGCAGTGTCAAGAGTCTTTCACTGAGGTCAGAGGCTTGATGTGGGTGAACTTTTTGATGTGGCAGTTTTGGTATGAAGCCAAACAAAAGTTCGAAGGGCGAAAAGCCAGTGCTTCGATGGCGGGTTGTATTGACAGCAAAAGCGGCTTCTTCAAGTTTAGTGACCCAAAGTGACTGATCACCATTGCACAATTTCCGAAGGACCGTCACAAGTGTTCCATTGGCCCGCTCAACAAGTCCATTGCTAGCGGCACGGTATGCTA
Source organism: Hyalomma asiaticum (assembly GCA_013339685.2). NCBI lineage: Eukaryota > Metazoa > Arthropoda > Arachnida > Ixodida > Ixodidae > Hyalomma > Hyalomma asiaticum. The sequence continues at coordinate 5,206 of JABSTT010002496.1, read as the reverse complement.
CTGAAAAATGCATGTTCACACCATGCATACGCATGAAATTCTTGAAGTGGTGAGACTCAAATGACTTGGCATGATCGGGGAGGCAGTCGTCTGGGGCTCCAAATCTGTAGAACAGCGAATGCAAGTGCTTTAGCACATCTTTGGTTGAGGTTGTGGGCACCGCTGCTGGGACGATGTATCTGGTTGTGAAGTCAGTGACGTTGAGGATGTACTTCTCTTCTGTTTGTGGCATTGTAATGTGGTGAAAGGCTATGGCACTGAATGGAATCTCAGTCGTAGGCATGTAACACATTGTGCCAACTGAACGTGTGGTGGGCCGATTGTACACCTGGCAAACTTGACAGGCTTCGACATACTCTTTCATCGTAGCAGCCATCTGCGGCCACCAATAACGCTCTTTGATCTTTGTGAGGGTGCGTGACACATCCATGTGTCCATTGGCATCATGAGCAAGTTCAAGGACTTGCTGTTGCATCTTGGCTGGGACAACAATTGTGTGCAGGTCTGGACTCACAACCCTGCAGAGGATTTCATTGACCACAACAAAGTTCTGGTTCTCCTGTCCTGACAGAAGCTTTGCACGGATAGCCTTGAACATTTCATCTTCAGCTTGCATTGTGCTGAGGCTGTAGACTTGAGACACTGTGGCGCATGAATAACGCGAAAGCATGTCAGCCACATGGTTCTGACGGCCTGGTCGGTGTTCAACAGAGAAGTCAAACTCTGCTAGATCGAGTAGCATTCCTGTGAAGCGTCGAGACGGCTTGAAATTTGTGGTCAAACAGGCGACTGACCAGTTGTCTGTCAGAAGATGGAACCGTCGCCCAAGTAGGTAATGTCGAAACTTCACTGTAATGGCCCAATGCACAGCCAAAGCTTCCCAAACGTTGCTGTGTAGTTTACGCTCAGATTCTGTCAGCAATCGGCTGGCGTACTCAATCACAGTCTCTTTGCCTTTTTTCTTTTGGGTGAGAACTGCCCCAAGGGCTGTAGCGGATGCGTCTGTGGCAACTGTCGTAGGTGCATCAGCGTCCAGATGGTCCAGTATTGGCGCTGACGTTAGTGCAGAGCGAATAGTGTCGAAGGCCCGCTGGCACTCACGTGTCCACTCGAATTCGACAGTCCAAATGGCGGCTTGGAGAGGCGCAGCAATCTTTGAAAAGTCACGTATGAAGCGTCTGTAAAAATTGGCTGTTTGGAGCCAAGAGAGCACCTGTTTTGACATTTTCAGCACAGGGATTCGCAAGAGTGCTTCAATCTTTGAGGGGTCTGGTTGCTTGCCTTGTTCCGAGATCAGAAATCCGAGAAACTTCACCGAAGAAACAGCAAACTTGCATTTCTTCAATGAAACCTTGAAGCCGGCTTCCTGCAGGAGAGTCAAAGTATCCTCCAGAAGATCTAGGAACTCCAAGAAGGTGTCGGCGAAGATGATGATGTCGTCCAGGTACGTGCGTACACCTGATTTGGACTGTCGAGGCTCTAGCTGAGAAAATATTTTATGCATCGCCTTTTGAAAGGTGGATGGTGCATTCTTCAACCCGAAAGGCATTCGCGTCCATTTGAAAGTACCCTGGTGCGTGATGAATGTGGTTTTCTCTTGGTCTTCCTCTTTCACTCTGATTTGCCAGTATGCACAGCACAAATCCAAGACCGCAAACAAGGAGCTTCCGGCAAGGTCATCAAAATGTCGTCAGCCCGGGGAAGTGGCTGTAAGACATTCACTGTCATTTGGTTCGGGGGTATATAATTCACACAGAGTCTCTTTTTGTCGTTTTGTGTCACGACCACTGCTGGGAAGCCCCAAGGGCCGTAGGATTGCCGGTTGATGTCACTCTCAAGCAGAATGGCTGTCTGGCGCTCGAGAAATTGTCTATCACTGGCTGTGTAGCGGTACGGCTGTCGACCGTAGGGCTTGGCGTCAGGCACCAGCTTGATCTCGTGTTCGATGCCTTCATAGAGACGGATGTCCTCTGGGCTGGTGCTGAAAAGACCAGCATGACGTTGTACAATACACTTCACGGCTGCTTGTTCTTCGGGATTGAGCTGAGCCCCAAGGCATATGTCAGTCAGGGGATCATCAAGGACGTTAGCAAGTGGGCCTGAAGGCAACGGGCAGGAGGAGCTCGTCTGGAGTGGGCCTGTGGTGCATGTTTCCAGTTGAACTAGGGCCGCCTTGTTGAGCTGGCTCCACATGGGTTCATTCTCGTCCGGCTCATACTCTAATTGAAGTGGCTCTGCCGTGGGCTGCGAGGGATCAAAACGCGACAATGCAGACGTCAGAATTACTGCATTTGACATCCTTGGCAAAGCTCCTCTTTGCACTGCACGACAACGTTGGTAAGTGGCTGGCAGATCACAGGCAGCTTCGGCGGTTTGAAGTGAAGTTCAGCTTGAGCTGCGTAAAACCAATCCTCTCCCAGAATGAGGGGAAGGACGTTCCGTTCAAGGATGGCTGCTTCGACAACTGCAGATAGAGGTCTAATGGTGATTCTCAAAAAGACTGATCCTTCAGGTATGACGGAGCTCCCGCCAACGACAAGCAAAGGTGGCTTGGTCCACGGTTCGATTTTGAGGTTTGATGCTAGGCTTGCTGCAAGAATAGTGACATTCGAGCCGCTGTCAGGGAAAGCACTGATCTCTCCCAGTCCTTTGACTTGAGCGGTAACAACGGCACATCTGAACTTGGATCCATACAGGGTGTCGTTGACACAGCCAACACAGGCTGTTGGTGCTTTGGGGACTGTCTGCTTGTTGTCACCAGGAGGCTGCTTCGGTGTAGTACATTTACTTGCAAGGTGGGAGTTGTCAGGGAGTCGCTGACGTGTATCTCGGGGTGCAGGGCACCTGGCAGCGAGGTGACCTAACTGTCGGCAATTGAAGCATGTCTGTGCTGATGTCTTGGCCACTACGGTAGGCCGGTGCACCATACTGAGCAGAGATGGCAGCGTACTTGGCTTCCTGCTCATGCACGGGCATGTCTGCTATACGCTGTCGCGGGCTTGAAGGCGTAGGAGTGGTTGGCTGTGGCCTGGAGTTGCGAGGTGGCTGGTCTAGGATGTTGGGTGTCGAAGACCTCAACGGGTAAGCATTCTGCGACGCGCGCTGGGGCTCGGCAGGCAACGGTCTGGAATAGGCTGTATTTGGACGTGCTGGGTGCATTTGTCGAGGTTGACGCACATCGTCATAAAAGCGCTGACTGTAGACGGTTGACTGGCAGCGATAGCGGCGATAACGTGTTGGTCACGCAAGCCTTGAATGAGGTAGTCGATCTTCTGCCCTTCAGACAGCTTGACAGGACACTGTTCCACCACTCGCAATGCGAAGGCGTATTGGCGAAGATTCTCATCGGCGTGCTGTTTAATCTTGAGGACGTGTTCCTGCCAGTCGATCAGGGAGAGCTCCGATGAGAATGTGCTTTTGAGCGCGTTGCTCCACTCCTGCCATGTCTCATACTAGTGGCCAAACGCCAAGTGCCAATTCTGAGCTGTCCCCTTCAATTTGCTGGACGCGATGAGTCGAGTAGTGGCGTCATCCCAAGAGGCGAGTTGTTGCACGTGACGCACTTCATCAAGCCATGCGTTGACGTTTTGTCTCGGAGATTCGTCGAAGTGCGGAATCGACGCTGAAAGGTCGGGCAGTGTCGTAACAACTGTTGAAGGCCGGGGCAATTGCTGCATCAATGCCGCGAGCGCTTGAATAGTAGCGGCATCCAGTGAAAAGTTAGCGGCCGATGGCGTTTGGTCCGGCATCAGAGTCGACTCACGGTTTGTTTGGATGTCGTTGTGCAGGCGCTGAACAAGATCGTCTTTCGTGCCGGTCGTTTCTAAGTTGCGTCTCTGGAGCTCTTCTCTGAGAAGCTCGACACTCAGGCGGGACATTGTGGCCTTGTCCAATTCATGCCAGTGAATTCCGGGCATTGCGAAATCTTGTGGTGACGGCTAACTAGAGGCAAATGCCGGAGTAAGCTAAGCGTTGTTGGGTAAGTTCGAACGGCGTTGAAGTCTGAGTGGGCTTAGCTGCGTTGCAAATGTTCGGAGGGCATTTCAGCTAGGCTTGGCTTTTACGAACGCGGTGAATGGTGCAAAGGCTTCGCCGACTATTCATGATGCTGTCAAATGGCTTGAAAAGGGCTTCGCTTACCCGCTAATGGTGTTGGAGGCTTTGACCAGTTGTCATCTTCGGGCGAAGGCGAGCTTGACGAGGCGCCGAGATGCAGATGGGCAGTGGCAGAGGCTCGTCGTCGACTGCGCAGATGTGAGGCTCAGGGCGAAAGGCTGAAGACACACGGGCACTGTAACTACATGTTTAATGAAGGACAGACTGGTAACACACTGCGGCACAACGGGGCAACGCTCGCACATGCACAAGAAGTGTCACATCACACTAGCAACGCGTGCAGTCCTTGGCAGTCTCTGCTAGCGTCTGACACTGGGCGCTGTCTAGCGAGGCGAGGAGGAACGGCAGGCGGAGTGGCTGCGGGTGCTGCTATCTGTCAGGAGGCACGGGAGGTGGGCACAGCGGGATGGCTGCCACCTCACATTATTTTACTTCAGAATTTTCATTTCCTCCTCAAATCACCCGAGCTTTTGCGCAAGATGCTTGCGCACATCCTTCATCCTCTTTTGCTGTTCCGCTTCAGAGGCATCAGCTCCCATGTAAATTCTGAAGATAACTGCAAGTAAAAAGTAGGCAGAAAATTAAAAGCTCAGCAAAGAAAGATGTCAAAGCATGGTAGTTAGTACCTTTGCAGAGTAATACAATGGCTATATGTAGAAGGCACGCCTGTATCTCCCAACCCCATGCTTGAGTGTAAGAATGTGATACTGCAGCATATTAAAGGGGTCGGGGAAAGAATATGGAACTGTGCAGTTTTTTGTTCCACTGCTTCAGTAGTCATTTGACATGCTAATTCCGAAACATTTTGGTGCAATGTTCAGTCTACATATAACGTTCATTTGAAATCCTAACTTTCCTGTGCTCCCAAAACGACCACGCGACACCAAAGGCCAGTGGAGGCACTGTTCAGTGGCGTCACCTTAAGATATTAAAAAACAAACATATTGTAACCTTTTTTACTCTAAAATAACAGATTTATATGAAAGGTAGAAAGAAAGAAACTAGTTGAATCCAGTGTGGTGCTGCTGTACGGCAGCAACACTGCGGCACAGTTTGTTTTCCAATGGCCTCCGAGGGTGCGTCAATCCCA
>JABSTT010002495.1:0-40099 GCA_013339685.2 Hyalomma asiaticum | reverse complement strand
CAGCTGATCGAAGGTCGTGGGTTCTTCTCCCGCCCGCGGGCGCTGCATTTCGATGGAGGCGGAATGTTGAGGCCCGTGTGCTGTGCGAGTCAGTGCACGTTAAAGAACCCCAGGTGGTCGAAATTTCCCGAGACCTCCACTATGGCGTCTCTCATAATCAGAGCTGGTTTTAGGACGTTAAACCCCACAAAACAATAAAGGCTAGCGCACTCAAAAATTCCAACAGCCTATCGGGCTAAGGGCTCCTGTAATTTGGGCCTGCATGCAATGGCCTGATTGTGATGGTCTGCATGGCTACATGCAGCAGCTGCATGTAATGCACTGCATGTAATGGCTGACTGTGTCTGCGTGTATCGGGCTGCATGCAGGAAGCTCGGCCAAGCCTGCTCATAATCATAGCTACAACTAGTGCTTTCACCTCTATGCATATCGCTGGAAAATGTTTTATAGCACTTTCAACACGGCAAATGTTTTACTTGCAAGTAAGAATTCTGTTTTATCTGCAGTATGCAGCATTGTAAGAAACTTTCAGACAAAACTGCAGATATGTAAAGGATTTTAAGTGCCAAAACTATAATATGATTATGATGCACACAGTGGTGGAACAATTTCGATTAACTTTGACCGCCCCGGCCACTAATGTGCACTTAAAGCTATGTCGATGGATGTTCGCTAATCCAATTATGGCTATTCTAAATATGGCCACCATGGCGAAGAATCCTACCCACGCGATCAAGCTTAGCATTATGAAGCCTTAGCAGTTAAGCTATTGTTGCAGTACGCAAAGTGGTCAGCAAATCATGTCAGAAACTATGCGAAACAGTGTAGAAATAGGATAACACAGTACAATCAATAACTGCAAAGAGTGAGAGCGAACTGGAGGCGTTACATTTGTTGACGTGCGGCGCGGGTGAACGATGGAGCTGTAATCGTAGGGCAGGCAAACATATATATTGAATGGGCTGCACTCAGAGTACGTACAAACAACCAAACCAGTGGCGTTGCGGGCTACACATTCAGCCTTAAAGCATGCACAGTTCTCAAAGAGCGAAGTCACGTGCATGCAAACAAGCTCACGCTTTTGACGCCAGTAGCACGTGTAGTCGATGGGTTACTTGAGGGACATGGTGGAACGTGTCGTTGTAGGCTCGAAGGGAGGCGGCTGCTCGGGCGCTCAGGAACAGCACGAAGTCGCGTCGGCCCAGCACAGGCTACGTGCAAGAACAGCAAACAGGCAGGTAGCGGCCACACTGTCGCCGGGGACTGTCTGTAGCATTTGCACTGGTCAACGACGTTCGCAGAAGTGGTCAGGAGGCTGCCCAGCACTTGAGCCCGGGTAGCCCTCCTGAAACCTTGGCTCTTCGAACGCCGCGTTGTTCTGATGATGATGATGATCCTTCTAACTGCGTTCCTCCAACTTCTTTTTCGCTGCCAGTGCCGCCTCATGCACTCGTTTGTCTTCAACGCGCCACTGAGGTAGCTAGCTTCGTCGTCGGCGTCGTCGCTTTTTACCACAATAACTGAAGTGCCAGTGTTTAAAGTCGAAATGCTACAAGTGAAAAAGGCCTGAGGCAATGTACTCATTCACGCCATCAGCTTATCTGCTTGCAATACATGACTCATTTTTTGTGGTGACCATAACTGCACTCGAACTGTTTGTTCCAGTTTTGCTAAAATCAGGAATATAATGGAGTGATGCTTACGTCAAGCTTCATTTAATGCATTCGTCAAAATAACCATCCTATATACAATAAATGACGGTTCCCTATTGCAAAAACCAGCACACCCAGTCCATTTCCAGTGCGTTATCCGCACTGGGACGATATTTCACTGGGCGGTACACGCTGGCCGCTGGCACCGCCGGCGTGCACTGGTGTGCGCTGGCCCTGTACTGGGACAAGCTGGCATAGCTGGATGCCACTGGTACGAGTGAGAGGCTCGTGCAGAGCGCTGTACATTGGCAAGCTGCGCAGTGTATGAATGCGGAACACCTGGAAGGCAGGTCAAGATACGCTGGCGCTCGTTTCAAAGGCGCACACTCTGTACTGCGTCCAGTATTAGTTGATTTCGCTAGGTGGCGGGGCTCCGGGAGCATTATGGCTTGGCCCGCACGTCACCGATGCGAGCTACAGTATGCAGCAATACGCGGCGTACGGGTTCCGCGCGCATTAAGCGCTAGCAGTTGTGAGTGTTTACATTTGTGCATTCTCCCCGCACTGAGCTTAGACACGCAACGTCTATCTATTAACATTGCGATGACAGTTCTGTAGTACTAGTGTTTTAAATTGTCTGTAGGAGTCGGGGCAACCAACAGTAAAACTTTACATCGCCGCGCAATTGTAACGTTTTCTTAATGACGTTCTCGGCGCGTTCCAACTCACGCGGAAAAAAAATGTTACCGATCGGTGTCACCACGCGGCAAACGCACCCCTGGCGATACCTGCACATTCAATTACTATAAATAAATCATAAGGTAATCATCACAAAGAATTCTTCAGGTCATATATCATAACTTAAGCTTTCGCAAACCGCCTAGTCCCGATTGGACAGTCCAGTATGTGCTCCGTGAAGCATACATAGCGTAAAGGCCGAGTCCGTATACACGAGAACGGCGCTCCAAGCCTTAAGATTACGCAACACCGACGAGTGAAAATTACTGCTAAGTACAGCCTTGGCATCGGTTAACATGAACAGACGATTTTTATTTCTGCGCGGTGCTTGAAGCTGAAGTGGTGAGCACCTAAGCGACGCGCTTGAGCAAGCACATATATGTCACAGAAAGTTGCTATCGCCCTCTTCTCTGACCCAGATGCAATGGCAAAAATTTGTTGAGCGGTACGGTTTACCGAACAAATAAGATGAGATGTTTCCCACTGGCACTGCGCATGCTTTTTGCGAAGCGTTGAAGAGTTGTGATCGAGCTTCGATGAACCTGCATATGTTAGACACTGGCACTGCCGCTGTACAAAACCCGCCGTTTGAACGAGAAAACAGCAGGTGCCTCTTGAAGTACATGTTCAATTATCGAGCGGCATTATAGTCTACATAAAACGATCTGTATATATATATATATATATATATATATATATATATATATATATGCCTGAGTATTCGTCAGAGCAAGAAAAATCTATCGAGCTCGACCGAAACAGGCCATAGGCCATGCCCGGCCGTAGTTCTATTTGTTTGTAGTATTAGATATCACTTTTATAATATACTAGCTGCTGCCGCAATTATGAATGTCATGCGTGATCGGCGGCTTGTTTGGTTTGTCTGAGATAGGTATGAGGTTCAAATGCGCACAAAAAGCGTGTGCGTCTTGTGTGTACCACTGCAAACGACGAAGCCTAACGGCCGGTCACACCGCTGACTGTCCTGTTTACGCGACCTTCACGTTCTGGCTTGGCATACTGGTAGTGAGCTGGCTTCGTGATCCGAAGGTTCCACATTGGAATACTGGTGGTGGGTGCCTGTTTTTTCATTTTCACAATGCGTTTTCTTTTTGTTATTTTTCTTTTTATACTTATATATTTTTTCGCATGCATTGGCAGGGAACCACCACGTTTTTTGTGCTCTAATGCATTTTGCGTGCCAGTAACCCGCGCACCCAGTATCCCGTGGCAAGCCAACGTGCCAGTATGCAGGGTCACACTGCGCCCATTATCAGGCATGTCGCTGGACGTGGCGCCCAGTGGCGGTGGGTTTTGCAATAGGGTTGTATTGGTGTTCTCTTTTTTAAAGCTCTTCTTGGAGTCGCCGCGTGTCACCTGTGTCGGCGCCACATGCTTGGGGACTAGCATTCGTTTTTCAGCAGTATTTTTGGTCTTGCGTCCCTGATGTGCATGTGGAACACAGCTTCTAAAAGAATGTGAACACATAGGGTAATTAGGGTACAGAACATGATATTCAGACAACACAAATCATTATTACAAAGTAAAATTAAGGACTTTCATTATTTTTAAGCGAAAAGAAAGCGTCAGTGATGGCAAAGTACACTGCTATTGTCTCATAATTAGCACGCGGTCACCTTAGTTCAAGGAAAATTAAACAGCTACATTGCACATGGGTGCTGTTTGACCAGATTACGGAAGTGCACAAACATGATATCCTGATATGGCGACGCTTCATGGCCAAAAATTAATGCTCAGATGTTCAGTCCACGCAGTAATATGCACATGAAAGGCATGCATAAATTTGATCTTGAAAATCAATTTTTTGACTTCCATTACGTTTTCCGACTTTTCTTATATAGAGCACCAATGGCACACACTGATGGCCTGTACACCGCGACACGTCAATGATCATGAAAGAGGTGCTACCACTAATAACTGGTAGGGGTTTACGAGCCATTACTGAAATGGCAATATGAGGCAAGCCGTAGTGGTAGCTTTTTTTATCGCGCTCCTGAATCCGAGTACATGAACCTGTAGCGCTTCACCTTCGCATTGTGAGCGCCACGGCCGGGACTGGGCTGTCTTTTTGGCTGCTGAGCACTGTAACCAGTATACCACTGCAGCAGCTAAAGCAGGCACCAAATGTTCGAGTAAATACAGCCAAAATGTTTGGCATCCTTGATAAGAAATGATGTCTTGAAATAATCTACGAATTAGTGCATCGAAAGGAAATTGCAGCAGCTGATAGAGTAGCAGGAAGGTGTTCCCATGAAGGTTTCGGCAATGTAATGCTATGAAGTACTGTAGCACAAGGTTTGTCAGTTTAGTGGCTTCCCAACCATAAGGCATACAGGCCGTATGTATGCATACATCCTTCATACAAGAAATGCTCTTGCATGAACTTGTTTTACAAGCTTAAAGAGCATTTAGTCAATAGGAATGGCACACACATTGTGGAGCATGCTGTACGATACCTGCTGTGTGTATTTCACTGAGAAAAGAAAGGAGGACTCAAAATAAGGCCAAAGAAAAAGCGCTTGGCTTCTACCCGGTTATAAAAGCATTATCCAATGTACAATTAACTGTTAGCAACAGTAGGCAACGTCAGTATACCTAGGCACTTGTGGTAATGTCATCATTTCTAGGCTTTGCCATTCACTCGGCCCCCCAAACGTGTAGTCATGTGATCAACACCAACGAGGGAGGTTGTTTCCATGGAAACAAGGGAGGTAGACATTACCTACATCTTTCTCAATATGATATGGCTGTGAAAATGCAGTCAGCAATTATGTGCCATGAAAAAGGGTATTACACTTCTGAATGCTATGTCAGTAAACAAAACCAACTGGGCAACCAAACAAACTGGGTAACCTTCCTTGTGCAGAGCTAAAGCTTGTTTCAAAATTAAATCAAACCACAAACACGGAACAGAACCACCAGTGTCGGATTGAGCATAGAGCTCTTGGTCGTGTCCTGAGTTGTGGTAGTCAATTTTGGTGTCACCATTTTCACTAGTAATCGCTACCAACTAGCCCAATTTTCAATGTCATTTTTAATCCACAGTGGTAGCCAATCAGTTTACCGTTCTGTGGACCTGTGATATCTCTAGGCTTGATAAAATGTGCGGAAGACCTCGTGGCACTTCAACATTGATTGCAGGCGGTTCCACGGGTGGGAGAAAAGTTTGGAGACTGCTGCAAGGGAACTTCGTCAGGTCGAAGATCCAATGCGAGTGCAGCAACAGTGATTTAGGGTATAGCAACAGGATTCAAACACCACGACCACGTCAGAAATTTCTTCAGAGATATATATGCACGTACACTGTGCTCTACAGGAGATGTTCGATGAATTATTGAGCCGCTCCTTTGAGCTCAGCCACTGACCACCCGCTGCCGCAGCATCGAAATTTTCCACGTCTCTCGCCTGAAGCTGTACATCCATTCTTCGTTCTCTTGCCAACTTGCTGTCTTGATCACTGCTTTCGCAATGGGGAAGTTAGCGCGAGTGCTGAGTGGTTCGTCATCTTCATCTGTATGTACATATCATACTAATCATCATTGCTTGCGTTCGATAGTGCTTGGTGGCAGACCTTTTCAATTCATGAAGCGGTGTCCACCACGTGCTTATCGCTGGACTAACGTGCATTTGTAAGAAATCATACCTGCCGTCTTCTCACAAAGCACTATGAGCTCTCCCGTTCCCAGGAGGGTGCATTGTCACCGAACTCCCACACGGCTTTAATATATCCAGTCACCGTTATAGCCTTTTTTTTTTCTTTCTTTTTATTCCACCCATCAGCTGCACAGGGTAAAGCACGCATCGAGCTGTATCGCTTTGACCAGAGTATGGCATTCAAAATGCCGAATGTCATCATGATTAGGTATCATCCATTGCTCAAACTGTCCACGAGCCGTGGTCTCTCGACAGCAGCTTAGGAACCACCGACCTTTCGTGCCGCGTGCAGAGGCACGTTCATGCTGACTCAGGCTGCATGAAGATCGACAGATGCGATGGCAACACTTGAGCAGCATTTTGAACGAAGTGCGGTATAGAAGATTATGACACCTTGCACACGCTTCGACACGTAGGCAGTTAGCTTCGGTAGAATGTTATATGTTCACTCGCATATAAAGAGCATTGTTTTGTGGCAGAACCAGCCCATAAAATCACTCCTCATAAGCAATGAGTAGAACCGCCGAAAGCACGTTCGTTTTTTTACCAGTGGCGATATCTTGCCCGAGAAGCCCCAGCGCCCTGCAGGACTGCCATCATCATAGTCTTGTTATAACGATGCTATCAATAGCACCAAGGTACGGTTTGGTGACAGAAACTTAATTGAGCACCATCATCTAGCCGCTCTGGGGGACCTTGGCCATGTTAAGCAAGGCACTGTTGTGCGAGGTCTCAGACGATTGTACAGTGGTACGCAGCTGCACATTTGTTGCCTGAAGTCTCTCAACGTGCCTACGCTAAGCTTCTCCGCCACGCTTATCCACTTACTCAAAAGGCTCTACCGTACGACATTCTTCTTGTTTTTACTAGAGAACGATGAACTAAAGCATTGAGGAGTGACTCATCAGACGGCACTCAAACAGCATCCGATTCAGCTTCAGCAGCGGCTTCCTCAGATTCCATATTGAAGGAACTACTGGTATTCATTCGTGTCGAGTTGAAAGTTGTGAACCATGCGTGACTCCAAGCGAAAAACGCTGTGAGCGACCTTAAATGACAGTAGGAGGCGCCACAGCTTCTGTCTCACACTATTCATTTGTAAAGAAAGCGGACTGCTTCTTCTGTCGCTGGAAGAAGCATGACACGCGTGCTTGTGACAGTGACCTGTCCCTTGCTTCAAAGAAGGAGAAACTCTGCAAGGACAACAGAAGTTTTCGCTGCACGTCCAGGGGTCATCACGCACTCGTCTGTCAAATTAAGCTAACGTGCTTATCTTGCCATGAAAGGCATGCAATAAGCATGTGTGGCCCATCGTACTGCAAATCACGTGTCTATGCAGACGCATCCAGAAGCTGCACAATAGTATTCGGTTCACCAGAAACAGCAGTGTCAAAATCCAGAGAGTTTTCGTGCAGTGAGCAGAGAGTAAACAACAAGGATAACGAGGAATATCTGCCGACCTTTCGGGTTTCAATCATCCGCAATAACAAGCGCCGCTGTGTTAGAGGCATTCTAGATGCTGGAAGCCAGAGGTCCTTCATCAAAGAAGTAGTAGGCATTCAGATGAGTCTCAAGGTCGCAGGAGAGACAGGGATATCATTCAACACGTTTGGTAGCGCATTTCCTTATCGAACGGAACGTCGAGAAATAGTTGAGATTCGTATACGCAGTCAAGAAGGCAACCAGCTTTACCTTGTAAAAGCTATTGTCGTTCATGTGATATGCCAGGACATCGCTGCGCGGTCAGCTGACAGCCATTTCGTACAACAGCTGCGTTTGGAAAACAAGTTCCTGGCAGACAACCGTATGCTCGCGCAAGTTGATGAAGAGCCAGCACTTAGTGTGCTGATCGGGTCTGACATTCTGTGGAACATTCTGACTGGTGAAGTTATTCGCAGCACGGAAGTTAAGAGCTCCCAAACGTCAACACTTCCTTCGGATGGACGCTGCAAGGACCGATTTGTCAGACGGGTTTCCCAGATCACAGCGCTAACTTGATGGTGTATGTTATGCGAGTGGACATCAGCGGTGTTGAAGAGCAAAGGACTTCGCAAATTTTACGATCTTTCTGGGAACTGGAAAAAAATGGGCATTGAAAACGTTTATGAATCATCTGCAGCCAACTCTGGATCACTTCAGGAAGACCACCCGAAAGTCCAACCTAAGATACTCTGTCGCGTTGCCGTGGAAAGAAGAATGCAAGCATCTCATCGGTGACAATGGCGACATTGCCGTGAACCGTCTACAGAAGCTGGGGAGCAGGCCGACAAGAACGCTTGCTTGACAGCTACAATACAGTCATACGACAGTACATGTTGCAAGGTCATGCAGAAGTTGTGCCCAAGGATGTGCGCGATCACCATTCGGTTTACTACATGCCACACCGGGCGGTCATCACAGAGGAGTCACTGACCACCAAACTCAGGGTTGTTTTCGATGCATCATCCGATGCTCCAGGACTACTCTCGCTCAACGACAGTCTAGAAAAGGGAGCTAACCTAAATCTGGAGCTTCTGCGTGTGCCACTTTGTTTTCGATGGATTTTAATCGCCCTGAACTCGGACATGGAAAAAGCGTTCCTGCGGATTAAAATACAACAGCCAGAGAGAGACGCCTTTCGATTTCCTTGGTTCGATAAGACGCCCAAAGCGAAGAACTCTAATGTTGTCGAATGGTGCATGACGCGCGTGCCTTTTGGGTAAACGTCAAGCCCATTTCTCCTGATGGCTACCATGCTTAACCGCCTAGACAACACTTGTCCTGAAGACGAGGAGCTGGCAGCGGGTCTGAAGAAGTCATTTTATGTTGACTTGCTTATCAGAGCAGATGCGTTCATGGAAGCCCTTGAAGTTTACGAAAGAACCAAGGCAATCATGAATGACGCCGGGAAGAGTCTTCGAAAATGGAGAACCAATGAGAACACACTGCAAGAGGTTTTTCTGACAAAATAAATGCCGATAGATGGAGGCATTAACTATAATAAGGCTGTATTGGGCATGCAGTAGAATACAGACTGCGACAGTTTTGAATTCACTCAGAAGTCAGTTATCGAATACTTAAAGTCAAGAAAAGCAAACACAGAACAGCATCTACTAAGGGCGGTACCTAGGATATATGACCCTCTTGGAGTACTCTCGCCCTTCACAGTAATATCCAAGATTATATTTCAACAATTGTGGGCCCAAAACGTTGCGTGAGGCGAAGGGTTACCTAAAGAAATTAGCACACCTTGGAATAAATGGTGCACGGACGTCCTGGAGCTTGGCTCAATTCGACATCCACGCTGCGTAAGAAGCAGTCTCCAAGGAGTCACGGATACGACGGAACTTCACATTTTCGTGGATGCTAGAGTGAAAGCATATAGCGCATGTGCAATATGAAGGCAACGAACCAGCAAGATGGGTCTACTGCTACGCTAACAGCGGCGAAATGTAGAGTTGCACCGATGAAATCGCTCACATTGCCGAAGTTCGCGTTAATTAGCGCGGTTATCGGAGCGAGGCTGCTGAAGTACATCCGATCCGCGTGGGATTTCCATCAGCTTCCTTGTACTACGTGGACCGACTCCAGTATTGTACTCAGCTGTATCCGAGGAAGTGGGGACAAACTGAACCAGTTCTACAAAAGCAGAGTGCAGGAAATTTGAAGTGGAACAGTTCCAGAAGAATGGCGTTATTGTCCCGGAGAAGAGAAACCCGGAGACCTGATTACCCGTGGCATGTCTGCAAAGTCTCTTTTGGAAAGCTGCGTCTGGTGGAGCGGTCCAGAATGGCTCCAGCGAATGAGGTCGGAATCATCATCTCAGAGGAAAATGTGGACCTAGAACCTAAGGCTACATTGTTTAATGCACTCATTCAGGCTAAAGGGAAAGATGACGCGTTCATCATTTTAACGAGATTCAGTGACTTACAGATGCTACTACGCTTCATTGCGCTGTTATTACGCTTTGTTAAAAAGTGCCGACATGCGCAATAAATCACTCAAGGCAAAATTTCCACAGCAGAAATTAGGAACGCCGAAGAATTATGAATCTTTCGAGTGCATAAGGAAGTATTCAAAGAAGATATTGGCCTGTTGTAGCGCGGAAATGCCGCTAACAAGGATTCTGCGCTGAGAGATCCACACCCATTCTCTGGTCCCCGAGGGGAACTTCGCCTCGGCGGAAGACTTCAAGAGATGGGCGGTACTGACGAAGAAACAAATTCCATCATTCTTGCATGTAAACATGAGTTTACACGACTTATTGTGACAGACGCACACTGCCGCGTTTTACATGGTAATTTGTCAAGCACATTGATGCAAGTTCAACAATGGTTTTGGGTTATACAAGGTAGGCATGTAGCAAGTAGAACGAATGTAGCGAAAATACGAAGAACCGTACGCGATCTTCTGGCCTGTTCGAAGGTAATGCCGAACCGCAGCCCGAGCCCGCCCGTGCCGCTGCTCCTGTTACGCGCCGCTTCGCTTTCTTTATTTAGCAACAGGCAAGAGGCCAATAAGTCATCAGCTCCTGCTTTTTGTGGAAGAGATGCAGTACAAAATATAGTGACGTTAAGTATGCGCCTATACCCGTCGACAGAATCCAAATGTCTCGACCGTTCGAAGGGGTAGGCGTACCAGAATACCAGATCCGAATTTCGCAGACAAGAGAAGAAGACCTAACTAGGAGACTACGACATAGGAAGAAGCTTATCAAGCACCTGTGGCTTCGTTGGAGGAAAGAATATTGTTGTTGTTGTCCTCAATTCTGGCACATACCACCCTGGGAGATTGGCCAAGATATGAGAAGTTGAAAGAGTTAAGTCATAACTAGTGTGAAATGCCAATCAGGATCGAATAATCAGGATGGAATGAACGATGACGAGCACGAATTTATGAACAGAACCGGCCTGAATCAATTATGAATTTTTCAACAGTAGAGCATACGTCCTCTGCTGCAATACGTCCTCGTGGCAATGTCCTAATGAAGAGGCTCCCAATGACAAAATATTGGAGATGGAGAATTCCAACCCAGTCCTATGAAGAGAATCTTTCAATATGTGTTTTCCTTATGAGGATAACCAAGTACATTTTAAGAAATAATGGTCTATAGTTTCGTCTTCGCTGCAATATGGACACAAAGGCGATGGGGCCAGACCAGCTCTGTGCATATAAAAGCTTAATTTGGGAATGAGGGAACGTAACTGCGTAAAAATAACTTCTAATGTCCTGGAGGTAAAAGCATTTCTATACCAAGGCAATAAGAGGGGTCGATAGTCATTTAAATTAGTTAATAATGTATTACTAGATTCTTGCCTCATCGCTCTCCTTCTAAATCTTGCAGCAGTAATGAGCGCTGATGCACGAATTAGTCAGACTATTCGACCTCTAAGAGATGCCCTCGCCAAGCTGTCCGGCATTTCATTCATTATAATTCCTTTGGGACCTGGCACCCATAACAATATAATGACCGGTATGTGACTAGGGACAAAGGAATGAAAAGTACGTAAGATGCGTTAATCACTTTTAGGTGTAAGAGATGTACAGGCGCAAGCAAAAGTATACGGACCACGCGAGAGCGTGCCAAACTGGCTTTCCGCTCCACCTAGCGGAACGCCGCCTAACGGCCACCGGAGAGCTCCACCGGAAAGTAGTCTACTCGCTACCCGCTAGCATGTAAATTTTTCAGTGCCGTGCAGCGCATTGTTAGTTTGCGGTTTCCACGCACAGCGCTCGTCGGCGGTAATAATGCCACATATCTGCCTTGATAGCGGTATCACAGCAGTCACAGCCTGCATCGACCGTTGTGCCGATGAAGAGATATCAGTTTGGCGAAGCGCTATCGTCATATGAACCCGTGGAATCGGATACGGAAGAGCGCTTAGCGTTAGAAAGAGAAAGGTGGAAAATACTTGTTCACGGTTGGAAAAACAGACAGGCCCTGTATTTAAGGAGGGATGCTTCTTGCACGTAGCGCTGCTGTCGATCGCAGCTGACGTGACGGAAGTGTCGCGAAGAGCCTGTGAGCCACGCGATGCCGTGGTCCGTATACTTTTGCTCGCGCCTGCCCATAGAGACAAAGAATCAGTGACAGTTATAACTGATGAGGCCACAGAACTTAATTTTTAGGGGCGACGCTCCTTAAAGTTTGGGTCTCTCCGTCCGTTGTTCCTAGTAGCGCGTTGCCTTCAAAGAAATGGATGATGCTACGCGAGGGAGGCGTGCCCTCGGCGCGTGCCTCCCGGCGCGCGAGCTCTCTCACTCTTCCATCTGCTGTCTTGTGAGAGAGAGAGAGACAGAGAGAGCAAAAGGCACGCGTTGACTATGGAAACGCTCTTTCTTCGGTGAACGCGCAACCAGCTCTCAAAGAAGGAGAACGCGCCCTCACCCGCGAGAGACAAGCTTGACGCAGGCAGCGTCTTCTAGCGAGTTTGATTGAAAAATACCGACTGCGCACGCTGGAGAGCCGTTCATCGGCCACCCATATATATATAGATATATATATATATATATAACGAAAGGTAAGGGGTCAAGGTCTCGTTCTTTATTTGTTAGAAACAACTTAACGAGCAAACAAACAATGAAGTCTAGGGAAGCATAGGGGAAGATATTTGTGGTATTGTACTTGTGGACAAAGTAGAAAGGAATTAAAGTGGACGAAAAGACAAACTTGCCTTCGGTGGACCCGAACCCACGACCTTCGGATGTCGCGTCCGATGCTCTACCAACTGAGCTACAAGGCGGTCGTCCCACCGTCCAATTTATTGTGCATTTATGTATGTATTATCCTGGGAGTGTTAGGCAGCGCCACACGTGGCCATGGCGGAGTGTGTAGAACACACTTTCTTGCCAAGAAGCGTCACGTAGAACGTGAACTTAGATGAGATGGCTGCTGCCCAATAAGCCCTCGCATGCTACCTAAGGCACCAAGTCTGCCGCAACGAGGCCCAAGCTATGAAATAACGAAAGGGAAGGGGTCAAGGGCTCGTTCTTTATTTGTTAGAAACAACTTAACGAGCAAACAATGAAGCCTAGGAAAGCATAGGAGAAGTTATATGTGGTATTGTAATTGTGGTATTTGTGGTATTGTAATTATTATACCACAAATAAGTTCCCCTATGGTTTCCTAGGCTTCCTTGTCTGTTTTCTCGTTAATATATATATATATGTATATAGGCACTGGATCTTGACCTGCAATGAAGTGCCGTTGGGAGATTTCACTTGTGCATAGTTGAACCACAAGGATTCGTAGCGTGCGCGTTAACTAAATTAATCCGGAACTCGGCACGATCTATGATGAACTTCCGGAGCTTCGCCCAATCATCATCATTCACTCAGTGGATATGCTGTGAATTTTTTGTTTAGGGCCATAACAACAGCCAGAAATTCTACCAGAAATACAGACAAGAATTCAGGAAGGCTTACTGAAAATGTCCAGTTAAAACTTTTAGAAAAATGCCAATTCGAGATTTTCGTCAATTTGTGAAGCGTCTGTAGCAATGACATCCTTAATCTGCAAGTCATCTAAATGATATTGTAATAAACTGTTTAATATATTCTGCGAGAAATGCCTAGCGTTGTTCGGATATATGTTATCAAAGATAATTTGAAGACTGCCTCTTTGAACAATGGGGAAACATCGCACAACCGCGCGTCTAGGGGGCTAATAAGTGCCTGCACGTATACTACCTGTGGAGTGCGCTATCGAGGCCAGTAGGACTGAAAAATCATTCAGGCTAATGCATGAAAACTATTTGGAGTTTCATAGGGTATTCGTAGATCCTCAAGAACGTCTGAATGGTAAGTAATCGGAATCTGCACACGAGCGAAGGCAACCGAGCTTCTAGGTAGAGAACATTAGTAGCAACTGATTTTGGTAATCCAAGGCGTCGACGATGAGCCTCCCTTTCCAGAAGAATTAGTGGATGCAATTAATAACTTTGAGCGCCTGAATACAGCACGCACCCAAATTCTAAGACTGGGCGCATGTACATCTTATATATCATTACAAGGGTGTCTCTGCGCATACATGAACGATTGTTGCCAATTTTGCGCAGGACGCCAAGTGCGAGCACTCTTGTTTATTTATATAATCTATGTGAGCCCACCAGACTAGATGGCTATCAAAAATATTACTCCTAGATATTCACCGTGTCTAAATGTGGAATATGCTGAAGGTTTCAAGTAAGTGTTACATTAACAGAGTCATTTAATGGGAATACAATGATAGAGACCTTGCCAACATTGAGGACAACTGAATTGCTTTTAACCAGTCTTCTATTGCGCACATGTAAGTTTCCAGATCATTATACAGAGAATGTAAGTCGTAGTCTGATGCAAAGTACGCGATGTCATTTGCGCATACTTAGGTGTATACACCTTCATGGCTGGGGATGGAATTTAGTAGCAAATTAAACAGCAGAGGGGAAGTCACAGCCCCTTGAGGAACCCCGCGTGACTGTCGGTGACAGGAAGGAGAATGAAGTTTCAAGAAACAATAAAATTCTCGGTCGTTTAAAAACTTATGAAACCAGCTCACCAGATAGTTCGGGAAATTGTAACTCTTTAGTTGGTGTAATATGTTATACTCAACGCTATCATAGGCTTTTGATATATCTAATTTTACCGGAGCATCTACTTTTCTGCGGTAGCGCGCTAATTTTATTCGGCTTTCTAAGTCCACATGAGCATTCCATTTCGAACAGCCGGGTCTAAGGCCAATTTGGTGGGGGTTGAGAAGATCGTTATCATCTACAAATTTTGCCATGCGAGCATAGATTATTCTTTCTATCAATTTTACTAGATTATAAGTTAGACCAATCGGGCGAAGATTATCAAGAGTGTATCGTTTTCCGTTATTTTTAAGAACTGGAATTACTTTAGCTAGTTTCCAGTTAGAAGGAATCCACGACCATTTTAACGAATGATTCACAATGTATAATAAATCATCTGAGGCCTCATTGAAAAGAAGTTTTAACATGTCTGCCGCGATTCCATCGCCACCAGGGGCTGAATTTGGAATCTTGCTGACAGCCGTAGCAAGTTCGCTAAGCGTGACTTCAGTGAAATCATCAGTCGACATAATAAATCGGCTACATGGGGACTATAGCGATGAGAATCTGCCTTATAGACCTTCTGCTATATTATTTAACATCTGTTGTGTTTCTTCCTCAGATAAAGGTAACGAGTCTATATTATTTGGACGCGGAATTATTTTACGTTACGTAGAAATCTGAAGAGTGCGTCCTTTTTTTTTCCTTAGACAAATATTCGAAGTGTTTTTTGTTGTCGCCTTAGAAATCGTACGTTTAAGTGTGGCTCTGACGAATTTGTAATCGCTCGTTTTTCGGGCACTGATCGCATAGTACACTTTTCCAGGCTGCTTTTCGTTTTCTGTAATCGGGTGAACAGTCATCACTCCACCACGGGCTGAAGGAATTATTTTTTTTTAGTGCGAATGATAAATTCCGATTTTTTTTTAGTTTTCAAGAGCCTTACAAATTACCTTTCGCTTTTGTTCGATAGAAACAATAGATAATGAAGTGATCGCAGACTTTAAGGAATTATTGAATATGTTGTAGTTAAGAAAAGTAGTACTTTGTTGACCAGCGTATGTGACCTTACGCGAAATGTCAAAAATCACTGACAGGTGATCGCTATTGGTTGCGAAATCAACAGTAGACCATGGAGATAGAGAGAGGTTGCTGCTATACGAGTGTTAGATCTATTTCGCAGCGATTATGTCCTCTGAAAAAGGTAGAAGATCCGGAATTGTGACACGAAAGCTTTTTATCTAAAGAGCAATGATAGAACCGATTACCGTAAAAATCTGTCTTTAAACACCATGACACATGATGCGAATTAACGTCCCCGGCAAGTAAAATGTTGCGCCCACAATAACTTAAGGCCCTGTTTAAACAGACAGTGTCCTGAACACCATGAGGAAAATAGTTGTTTATAATATACAGCGGATAGCACCGATAGAGGTGCAACTCCACGACGAAGATTTCACATTGAGGTTCCATGAGTTGGAATATGACTTTAGCCTTATGGCATACGTGATCAGAAATAAATGCAATTATACCACCACCTTTCGTGGTATGGCCTAATCTAAAAGCTTTGTACTTGTTCAAACGAAAGTTTTTTGTTTCAGATGATGACCCAGTTTCTTGTAATATAATTATATCCGAATAAGGTTGGTTGGCAAGACTAGAGAGATCTACACAAGCTGAAAAAAACTGAGTGGCAATTCCACTGTAGAACTTTCAACTCTCCTATTTTGAAGGAACTACCTGTGGCTGAAATAGCTTTTTCTAAAATATTTTCTTTCAAAATAGAGTTGTAAGAAGTTTTCATTGATTTCGAATGGGGCCGAGTATACTTTTCGTCACTAGACGATGGCATAGCTCGTTTTTGGGCACGAGCAATACATTCTGCATCTGTAATTTCTAAATCTTGTGCTCACTGGTCATCAGAATAGAGGGAGCTACATCTGTACTGATTGACGCAGAGGCCTTTTCATTATTATGCGTACCACTTTATTCATCATGTGCATTTTTAGTAAAAGCATTAGGTAGGATCCCTGAGGGGCCTGGAGAGCACAAACTTGAAGTTTGTATGATGTTGTTCATCTTGTCGGAAATAGCCTGAGAAATGCTTTATTTGCTAACAGCTGCTCCAATGCCTTCTCAACTGCTTCTTGCACGGCTGCTCCTATAATTTTAGTGAGGGAATCGTCGGGACCCAAGTTATTTTTAGCGGCTACTCCTGCATATCCATAAGCCCTTTCCTTAACGACGTTGATAGCTTCTCTCCTGGAACAGAACCATTTATCTGTAATTTCTAGAACGTGCTCTTCTTGGGCACGAGCTAAACAATTCGAGAAGTTAGCTGGATGTTCTCCACCACCACAGCAGCACCGTGCGTCGTTAGAAGTACAGTCTTTTTGGGCATGGGCTTCCCCGCATGTGCAGCAGCGCTGGTGTGATTTACAGCCGCCTGAGCTGTGACCAAATCGCCAACAGTTATTACACTGGAGTGGACGAGGCTCTAGAGGATCTACTCTGAATATCAGCGCCATACTTTAATTTCAGTTGGACATGTAGTGCCAGGAAAGGTAGCAATAACTGATTCAGTTGGCACGCGAGTATTTTCGTCAACTCAATTGCAGCGGTATACCGCAATGACACCGGCCGCAGAAAATTTCTCCAATGTTTCCTCTTGCTGAGAGACTGGAATCGACACCTTTTATTATTCCCTTAGTGCAAGCAAGGCGAGCAGGAATAAATGCACTCACCGGAGTATTCGCGAATGTCATGCACTTGAGCAAATCCGCAACACACTTCTGGTCTGGCGATCTGCACACGATACCCCCGCGACGAAATTGCCTGTCATCCGTTATGGCCTGATACAAGGGAGTGATAGCTTGTACAGATTCTTATGTAGCTAGGGGTTATTCAGCTGAATGGAGCCTCCGTTGGAAGATACCAGAGCGACCGAGATGCTGGACACTCCACTGCGAAGAAAGAATTCTAAAGGTAGATCACTAGACCGCAGAGAAGCCATCCAAGGGGAAAAACCCCTTCCCGGAGAATTTCTGGATATCAGCCTAGGCCGAGATCATGACACTGAGGGAAAAAAAAGTGAACATGCTACAAGCTACCAAGACTTACCACCAAGATTACTACCAAGATTACCAGGTCTGCGCAGAAACTGTACCCACTAAAGATACCATCTATTTCGGCGGGCCGGGAGAACGTAGAAAAAGAAGTGCTTTAATAAAGGATGGGAGCTCGGAGAGAAAAGAAGACGATGAGGAGGGGGGGGGGGGGAATGCGCCGTGTGGGTGTGCGTCAGTCTGTCGTGCTTTTAGTATACATAATTAACTCCGTATTATCACAACTTTTAAGATAAACATTTTACTGGCATGTACTTCAGGCAAGCCCCGTACGAGTACCAATGAGGTTTTCTTTTAAAAGAGGATTATGCGGTTACATGGGAGCCGTGAAGTTGAAGTAAAGAAAATAAAAGGCCGCGATTTGAACCAGCCCCAATCAAACCATGGTCCGATATCGTGCACGGCCACCAAATCCATGCGCATGCATCCGTTTGTTGTGGTGCGGTGTACGTGGCAGTGGTGATCGACATAACGGCGTATAATTTCGTGAACATATACTTCGCTACGTACACCGCCGCAGATTACTCAGTGATTATGTACCGCTTTAGCACTAAGTGCACCCGGCAGAAGAACGGCGATACAGCGAACGTATGCTACGTACGCACATATGTGTCGCTAGAACCATCGCTCGATCTTCTGATCATGTCGGTTGCTGTCGCACGATGTGAAAAATGACTCATTTCTGAACCATCTGTGGCCAAGTATGGTGCTTAAAAGGTTATCATTGTCCTTTAAATGCTGCCGAGAATAACCAACTCCATCGACATACACTGCTCTCGGCCTAGCGATTGCGGTCGCTGAATTCGTCGGGCATCAAACATCAAAAGAAAATTTAAGTTCGCATACCACTCTATAAAGTGTTATGTACGTGAGAGAGCATAGCAAAAATTACAGGTCGATGCACTGAAATAACCTTTCGGCTCTGCGGCGCGTGGTCGTCAGAAATACGTAAACACGATTCTCGATGTTTGCCTTTGCTCGGTGCAAAACCTGCGCACAACGACGGCACACCGTCCGCGGCGTCACCACAAGTTCAGTGTGACAAAAGTAAATTTCACTGACATATATGCGCAGCTGTATAGTTAGTTTACAACACGGGCCTTAATTGAGAGGTTTTGTTATACCGTGTTTGCAAGTTTAAGTGATGAGTCCTAAGGGCGTAAGCTGATTTGTGCCGTGCTTTAACTCACTGTATTCGGAATACAAACACGAGAAAGCATTAATTTCATTTCATTTCATTACCATAAAGACCTCGTTTAAGGGTATTAAATCTGGGGTGGTTAACATAACTGCCCAACAAAAGCAGGTGTTATGGTGTGATACACATTTGCACCGCGTCAAGAAATTCGGGGTCTTCGTACTGCAGTGGCATGGTGATGCAGGTCGTTCAAGTCTTTGGCAGCCCGAAGAAAAATTAACACCATCTTCTCCAAGGGAACCCTGATGGGATGCGAAGCAGCAGCGTTGCGCACGGGTGGCGTCACGGGTTGAACGGCGCTAACGCGGGTGCTTCGTATCCCATCAGGGTTCCCTTTGGGAAGATGGTGTTAATTTTTTGCGCGTGAACCGACGAGTCGGCGGTGTAGCGAGCGGCGGTAGCGGCACGTGTTGCGGGCGAACGGACGAGGCGGCAGCTGCGCGCGCTGCGGCGAGCGCGTGGTAGGCGAGGGACAGAGTGACGTCAGCGCGCACTGCGAGGGGAGCGTGACGTCAACGCGCAGCTGCGGCGTGACCTACTTGGCGCCGCTCCAACACCTGCGGCGAGAGGAGTGCGTTGCGCGCGTTCGTACGGACGCACGGAGGGACAGCGTTACAAAGGCTAGTCAAAGAGCTGCTTCGCATCTAAAATTAGGCTTGAAATGTTACGGCTTGTGTTCGTGGACGGGTTACTTGCACTTGATGGTTGGTGCACTGTGACGTGCGTGACGATGATTGAGTGATGTAAGATGGCAGTTTAGAGAGCTGTAAAAGAATTTGTGAAAAAGAGAGAGCGTGGCACTGCGACGACGAAAAGCGAGGGATAACAACTTTTATTCTGCCTTTAAGAGGGAAATTCTGATGTTATATGAATGCGCAGAATGCTTGAATCTTGCGTTAAGATTCTCAAGTGATTCGAGCGCATTGATTAGATACGTTTCGTGGGGGTTCCAGATGGCAGCGGCATATTATAATTGTGGTCTGACAAATGATGTGTATGAATAGTTTGACTTGTTGCGGCGCGTGACAAAGGTGACGTTTCATAAATGCTAAGGTCCTGTTAGCCGATGAAATGATGTTAGTCGCATTCACAGTTCAGGACAGGTCGTGGGATAGAGTCACGCCCAAGTACTTATACTTGAGAACTGATTCGACGGGATGTTTGCGATTGTGTAAGTGGAATGGAATGAATTACGCCTGCGGGAAATTGAAATAAATTTGCATCTTTTATGGTTTAGGGCCATTTTCCAACGAATGCACCAGTTAAGTACGTTGTCAAGGTTTCTCTTAAGAAATTCTTGGCGTGAAATGTTAGTTACAGTATAACTTTGAAATTTGCGCCGTGTAAGGAAAGGAGAACTCTAGGAGCAATAAAAAGATATCCTTCTCAGAGGCCGTGTGTAGAAATAACACCAGTTTTATTCATGCGCCATGGCGCCTGTTCATTCTATCAGATCTAAACGCCATTCGCACATCTGTGCATACTTTTCGAATTGCCAGCTAGTGCTCTTTAAAACCATTTGATAGTATGTTGCTGCAACAAGCCTATTGTTAAGGACACTGCCATTTCTCATAAGTCCTGCGGTGCGAACGTTTTAGCCATTTTAGGCAGCACGTAAAAGCGAAAATTTTGGTGCATTGTTTTTTTATAAATTTTGGGTCATTGAAGAAAATAATTCTAGGTATTCGGGAATGACACTCTTGCCATTTCCGCGGTGAAAGGAAAAAAGACCTATAAATCCTTGGGAGCACTAACAGAATGTCCTTTTCAGAGGTCGTGTGTACAAAGAAGGTCAATTTTAATGATGCGCCACGTGTTGCCTCTTCCTTCTACCGGATGTAAACGCTATTCGAATTGCCAGGTAGTTCTAGTATAAAACAACCTGATGGTATATTGACACAACATTCATATTGTTAAGGACACAGCCATTTCTGATGAGTCCCGCGGTGTGGCCGTTTTAGGCAGCACGTAAAAGTTATAATTTTTGGGGCATTTTTTAACGTCTCGAATAACGGTGCCCAGCTCTCGTGGAGCGTACTACGAAGATGTGATCGAAATGTTATTATACTACACGCACCAGAGTATATTGAGTTTGGTTTCAAGTACAGCGGGAGCTCGTCGGATATTCCGTCAACATAATACGTCGCAAGATGCACCGGCTCAGTCACTTGACATATACGCCATTGTTAACATAGATAGGTATATCTTGTTTCTTTCTCAACTGAAAACGAGAAACTTAAGCATTGCTGAGCATGAAATTAGCCATCGTAGTTGAGCCTGAAGCGAAGTAGTCGCTTGTGGCGTAGTTTGGTGAAGCAAGGAAGGTAGATCATCAGGTATATTTAAAACTGAATTAAGTGGGCGTGCAGTGAAACGACATTTGGCTGGCGTGTATACAGGCGCCTCTGCGACAGAACGGTAGCTTACTCTACCATGTTCAAAAGTGTTGCAGGACGCCTTTAATATAAGCGATCAAATGTTCCGCACTCATTTCAGGGCTGACAGTTGATTATTTATAAAGAAAAACAGTGCTCCAGAATTGATAGATAGGTCATGCAAGCAGAAAGCAAGTCATTGCCCTAATGTTTTAAATCAGATTCTTTAGAGTGACGTTTTCATTTCTGCAGCAATAAAAATGCGACGTCCTTATATTTCCGGTGGAATTTTTGTAGCACGGCGACCCTTCGCCTTTTATGAAGAATAATTGTTTTAGTGCTCTTAGATACAAATTAAAATGTATGAGCTATTAAGTTTTCTGATTCCTTGCTTTGGCAGCCTTCGCTATGGAGACAGGGATTGATAGAAAGCCAATTCCGGGTGCAAAATCTACCTTCCACATTAGCAGTCACCTTCGTATTGCTAGATCCGGAGGACGCGGAATCGAATCCCGGCCGAAGCAGCTGCATTTGGATGGAGGCGAAATCTTGAGGCCAGTGGGGTGTGCTGTGTCAGTGCACGTTAAACAACAGCAGTTGGTCGGACTTCCTGGACCCCTGCACTACGGCGCCTCCAATAATCATATCGTGGCTCTGGGATGTAAAACCCCATAAATAAATCAGTCATTCAGTCGGTCAACCTTTGTCTCGCTATATCCTTAAACTGCCGTGGTAGCTTAATGGCTAGGCGTTGGCTTGCGAACCCCAAGAGCGCCGGATTAAATACCAGCTGCGGCGCACGGGCTTCAATTAAGAGGAAATAAACAAAGGACATCCCTATCGAAATACATCGTGCCACATATCCAATAACCCCGTATGAGCACATGTGAACCATACGTGTTCTCGCCCCGCCACGGTGGTCTAGTGGCTATAGTACTCGGCTGCAGATCCGAGGGTCGCGGGATCGAATCCCGACCGCGGCGGCTGCATTTCGATGGACGCGAAATGTTGAGGCCCGTGTGCTGTGCGATGGCAGTGCACGTTAAAGAACCCCAGGTGGTCGAAATTTCTGGAGCACTCCACTACAGCGTCTCTCATAATCAGAGCTGGATTTGGGACGTTAAACCCACATAACAACAACATACGTGTTCTCGTATGATTCAAACGAGGATATTGGATGGGTGGTATGTGTGACATATGAGATTTTCGATAGGGATGGCCTTGTACTTAGCTTACCAGTTGATCAAACTTGCTCCAGGGACCTCCGCTGTGGAGTGCTCCTGATAATCTTTGCTTGTTTTCGCAAGTGCAAAGCCCGGCCAATTAGTCGTATTGTGGACACCTCCTTAAAGGTATACAATACCCAGATTTTTGTTGCAAGACCCACCTTACGGACAATTTACCCGGGTTGTCCTCGTCGTAGGTCACCGCCATGTTCCTTACATATGAATGTATACACAAAAAAATTCCAAATAAAGACACTCTTTAAAGGGCCTGATCACGTTGTGAACATGGTGAGAAAGCGTTTCCAGTGAGTCATGGAGGCTCCTGCCAACATGTCATTATTGCCCTATCTGAAGCAGGGGGCTTGCAAATCTGATTTCAAACAAACCTCGAAAGCGCATGCTCTTCTTTCCACGAAACTCGTGGAACATTTTCGCGGACTACGAGATAATCCTAAAAACTACCACTGGATGATTCCCTGCGGAAGTTTCTGTGACTACCGTGGGGTAATGCCACGTATCCGCAGCCACTCTGGCTACACGAGAAAATAGGTTCAAAAAATTAGCGACGCTTCCGGTCAAGCACGGCCTGCTCGACCCGTAAGCGGTATTCAGAGTTGCTCCCCAGGACCCATAGGAAGATAACTGTCTGTGTTTCTGTCTGTCTGCCCAGGAGTAGCGCGTGGCCAACGAAGCTGATGGGCACATGGACGGCCCACGTTTCGTTTCTTGTCTGTCAGGTTTTCAAATGAATATCTGTGTTCAGTTAATCGAAAGAAATTATATAATGACATGTGTGACATGATTTTCCCAGTGCCTGTGTATAGAGCCATAAACAGTGAAGGCGAGGGCCAAGACCTGCTCAAACAAGTAAATAAAAATGCAAAATCTGTCAAGTGCGAAAACCTTCTTTTATATATTACACTGTGGTACTTTGGCAGTGTGGACGTTTTTGTAAGGGGGAGGTCGTTATTTGCCGTGGTGAACCCATTGTTTTATTTGTAGAAAACCACAGACAATAGATCATGTTTTCTTGCACTGTTGGAAAGGGGTCTACTCTGGATATCGTACAAAGGACGCTGAAGAAAGATCTGCCTGTACATCTAATTGGAATTCGGTTTTAACACATGAAAACAATGATGGGCTGCCTTTCGACCTGATAATGCTGCTTGGCCTCCATTGTTTCTGGCAACCTCGAATGGCCGGGTTTCCCTGTGCCCCGGAGAGGGGACAAGCACATGTGCTTTTTCGAGAATGCATTGGCCAGTACATTCATGTACTAAAAAATCAAGAGTTTGTTCCGGATTGGGTAACCAGGGTTCAGCCTCTGGTTTACCTAAAGGAATTCTAAGAAATACCACCATCGAGACTACTGTAGTTGTCTGCATTACTGTAAAAGAACTGTCTGTTACCTGCTCTTTATGTTTGAGCTGTGTTAATAAACTGGTCAGAAAAAAGCTTCTCTGCGGCACACCCACAATTTATCGTGGTCCCAAGCTTCTGTAAATGCCTCGCGAAGCAATGCGAGACCCAGCGGACGCTTCTCAAAGTTTGTTATCGAGTTCAGCGTACGGACATTTGCGTCGAACCAGAGATGGTTGCTGACGCGGCACGTGTGGCCCCGGCTTGACGCCGTCCCATTACTTTGCTATACTCAACTATGCATGCCTATGCTATATGTATACATATTCTAAGAGCTTCTTGGGCGTCACGAGAGGACGCATGCTGTCGTGGCGCGAGGCTACACACAAACACATAACTTTGCGAGATGCTGTGAACCAGGCAAATGATTGTGGTTCGATTAAAGAAAGGACGCTCCTTTCAGCAGCCCATGTCGATAGCACGGCTCACCGTCTGCGGTGAAAGAAAATGAAGGAAGGGGAAAGGGAATGAAAAGAAAAGGGAGGGATAGAAAGAAAAGCCGTAGTAGAGGACTCGAGAGAATTTGACCACCTGAGGTTCTTTAACGCGCATTGACAACGCACTCACAGGAGGAGGAGGAAATAACTTTATTTATAAAGTCCGGAGGAACCCCTCCCCACCCACTTTTGGTTTAGTGGTGGGTAGGAGTCGCGGGCCGCACCCACGTTGGGACGGGAAGCCCGTGAGCCTCCGCCCTTTCGTGAGCCCTCTGGACGACCCGGAGTTGTGTCTGGTGGTCGCCGCTTCGCAGTGCGTCTTCCCAGTCTTGTTCTGTGCTCAACGCGGTGCCGCTTAACGCGGAGCATTGCCAAAGCATGTGCGATAGCGAGCAGTACGATTCACCGCAATCCGGACAGTGTGGCTCTATGTCTGGTGAGTAAAGGCTCAGTCTGCCTCTCGAAGGGAACGACCCAGTCTGGAGCATTCGCAATATCGACTCACAGGAACCTCTGGCATTTTCACCTCGCACGAAAATGCGACCACCGCTGGGGGGTTCGAACCCGCGTCTTTGAGTGGCAGCCGAACACCGTAACCACTACACCACTGCGGCGCACCGACGCATACTGTCTTTGTCGTTTGTTCTTTTTCTTCTGCTTGTGTGTGTAACATGTGCAGCCTCGAGCTGCAGTTTTACCAGTGGAGTAGTAGGCTAAGGGTATGAGCGCAAGAGAAGAAAGAAGCGCGCTGGTGCACACCGCACATTGGGCATTCCATACAAGTGCACGCGCAATCTTAAAGGGACCCTGAAAGGGTTTCGACGATTTTCTGCAAACATGGTGATCCGGTAGAGCGAGTCCTTAGGATCATTCGAGGATATATTTCAGCGCTCTGCGTAAAGTTTGTAATTTACAATGAGATTTTGAACGCGCACATCGCAAAAGATCGCAGCGGCTCGCCAAAAGGCGTTTTCAAACGGCCCCGCCACCGAACGATGGATCGGGACGCCGCGCTGACTGGTCCCTAATAAAAGACGTGCACGTATTTTCCCAACCAGACTGTGAACAACGTGCTCCTACAACGTGCTCCTTCGTTTCAGCCAACGCTATCGTCGCAGCATCTGGCGGCGTACACACGAGTCAGCGGCGCTCTATTACTGAGGCTAGCACCGCAGAGGCCAGCGACCTGAGTAAGGATACCGGGGTGCTATGCCGCAACGGATGGCTTGGCAGAGCGGCTGACGCGGGAGGCGCAGTCATGTATAGCGCGCACTCCGCAGCTCACCGAGTTGAGGAAGAACAGCAGTGGTAAGGAGGAAGGCGACAGAAATAAGTCCACAGCTGCCTTAGCGCATGGCGATTCGCTTTATTTGTGGTGTCAATGGTTCCACAATTGTGTTGCCTAATCTGTGGCGCGATGTCAAAAAAACGGTTCAGGGACCCTTTAGCCCTTTGGGCCCTGGTGTCCTCGAACGAGGGCAAGACTAAAAAAGGTTTTGCTTGCGCTACTAACAAGAAAAGAGAAACTGAAACCCAGCTTGTATAACTCGCGAAACGCCTCCAGAGGAATTGATATCAATTCCCACGTGATCGCGTTCATCGGAGCAGCAGCGACGAACTACAAAGGTAGAAGACGACGAAGTGGACGCTGGGCGAGGTAAGTGCCCTTTTTGATATTTTTTTTACTCACGAGCCGCTGTTAATATTGCGGTGAGAATTTAGCAGTATATTTTTAACTCGATATAGGAGATATATCCACTAAAGGCATTCTCGGGGAATGTGCATTTCATTGACCGCGTGCGTCAAAGCGTCTGTCCTCATTTGAGTACATGAGGGCTCGGTGGTTGCCGCATTTCGCGAGTGACGGGGTGGCGTCTCGTTGCAGTACTGCTGATTTTGCTTATTTTTCAGGCGCCGGAATGAAACCTGAATTGTTCTACTCTGCGACGAGAGCCCGTAGGCCGCGATTGGTGGCGCTCGAAGACGCGGATGAAATGTTCGTCCAATTGGACAATGGCAGCCTATCGGACGTCGGGGATACTGAAGATGAGGAAGACGATGACTTCTTTTTTGAAGAGGCTGTTAGTGATGACTGCACCCTTGAAACTCGAGAAACGTCGGATGAGTTCGACGAGATACAAGCGTGCAAAGAAACACCGTGATTGAAAGTTGCGAGGGCAAGCCAAGAATGAAGTGTGAAAAGTGCAACGTCCACCTCTGCCTCACTAATCCAAGAAACTGCTTCAAATAATTTCACGTCCGTCCCTGAAGGTCACACACGTTGCTAGTAACTCTTTTGTTGCACCAAATTGAGTGCATAAGATGAAAAATAAACCGTTACACAAACATTCGCTTTTGCCTCCACTGCAACCATTAGGCCCTGATGTCCTCATTTGAGGACATGGTTCCAAATTTTACATTAAGCTAACCTAGCATATTTTTTAAATACGTGCCAGTTTTCTATGGTGTAAAGAAGCAGAATATCACGAATAAAAAATTAATGTGTGATAAAAAAATTCCAGGGCCGAAAGGGTTAAGTACCAGAAGTAACGATGATGATAGTTTGTGATACTAGATACATTTCGCACTGGTGATGGTCATAGTTTTTGCACGCGGCCGCCCTTTTATAATTAAAGCGTCCTTCTTAATAGAGAAGAGCAACTCTCGTAGTAACGACATTGCAGGGTGGCTTCTTGGCACTAAGCATGCGTAATATTAAGCCGGATGAGGCACCAACAGCTCAGCAGCAGACAGATGTATATTGCTATTGGGGAAGACAAAGCCGTAGCACATTGACAATAAAACACTTACCTGTCATTAGTCCGCCTGTTATTCCAATGGGTTGCTATGGCAATAGTTCTTTCTCCATTACAACGAACTAGCTCATTTTCTAATGTAAAAGCCCGATGTGGCTCATTCGTGCTCCGATGCATGCGGCCTGCACACTAGCACGCGAGCTTATTGCGAAATCTCTTAGAAAAAATAAAGGCCGTGACTGCTACTGCAAGCTCTCTTAATCACCGCAGCTGTGGGTGCTATAATTGTGTTTCCAGGTGAGGAAACACAAGAAAGCTGGAAAACCATGGGTAACCCGAGAATTGTACAGAAGAATGCACGAACGTGACAGACTTTTTGATGCATTTATTCGTTCCAGGGACCTTGTTGTATTAAAGGAATATAAGAAAATAAGAAATAAGTTGACTTCGGACCTTAAGAAAGCCAGGAACAGTTATTATGAACATATGTTCACTACTGCATCAAACAATCCTAGGAAAATATGGAACATAGTTCGCGAACTAATGGGAAACCAGCAGAATATAAACCCATGTACTTTAACAATAGAGGGCGTTGAATATAGTGATACGGCTCTCGCTAACAAATTCAATGATCATTTTTTACGGACAGGGGGAGCAGCTCAGTCTAATGCTTCTTTAATGCATTGTGAAAAATTCGTAAACAATGACTGCTCTATTTCCATTTTCTTATCACCATGCACAGAAACGGAGGTTTATGACATCCTTAAGGCATTGAAAAAAGATTCTGCATCAGGAATAGATGATATAAAAGCAGTTCCAATTATAGCTGTTGCTGATATTATCACCGCTCCATTATGCCATATTTTTAACAGTGCTTTTACTAAAGGGGTCTTTCCTGATACAATGAAAATTGCTAAAGTGATCGTACTGCATAAAGGAAGCCCCGTAAATGATTTAAATAATTACCGACCAATATCGGTACTTCCGCTTTTTTCAAAAGTGCTTGAACGTCTCCTTAAGTGCCGACTAACTAAGTTCCTCGATGACGCACATGCCCTTGTAGATTAGCAGTTTGGCTTCCGTGAACATAGGTCTACGGAAACAGCTCTTGTGGAGGTGAAGGAAAAAATTCTTAGTAATTTTGAGAACAAATTATACACTGTCGGTCTCTTCCTAGACCTAAGAAAAGCATTTGATTCGATTAATCATGTCATCTTATTTAATAAACTAACGTACTATGGAATTCGTGGGGTTGCTCTCAGCATGATTCAAAATTACTTCACCTCGAGATTACAATACACATGTTATAACGGGTTCTGTTCACAGATAAAAGAAATACCTCTTGGGGTCCCACAAGGATCAATATTAGGTCCTCTTTTCTTTATAATATATATAAACGACATTGTTAAGATACCCCTTACTCCAAATATAGTTTTGTACGCTGACGACACAAGTTTATTTTTTTCCGGTAACAGTCTGTGTGGGCTCGAATCGGCAGCTAATAATTGGCTAGATCAACTTTATGTCTGGCTTTCAGCGAACCAGTTACAGCTGAATGTCAGTAAAACCAAATATGTTGTTTTTAAACCTGTAAATAAACCGGACGACTGTTCTATTTGTATAAAGTTCAATAACGCTGTAATCGAACGAACTTCAGTTTTTAAATTTCTCGGAGTTCTCTTTGATGAAAACCTGAGTTTCACGCAACATGTCATGAAGGTTCATTCCAGCATCTGTAAGTCAACTGGTACATTGTTTAGGATTAGGCACTTTGTGCCCGTTTGGTTAAAACGTCGTTTGTATCACGCATTAATTCAATCTCACCTTAGTTACTGCCTACTGATATGGGGAACCACATGCCAATCAAATCTGAATCGGCTCATAAATCTTCAGAAGCGAGTAGTTTGATCAATAGAAAACCTTGGATACCGTGATCATACGGCCAATGTATTCTTAAAACATGGCCTTTTAAAAATTACTGACCTATATTATCTTAGGCTCGCAATATACATACGAAGTGAACTCGAGAAGAATGCAACCCTTTTTCATCAAAGGTACCTTTCAACTAACACTCAATACAATTTTAGGCACGACCAGTTTAGAGTTCCCTTTTGTAGAACATTATACGGTACTAGACAGCTTACCTACTTAATACCATCCTTTATAAATGCACATCCCTGTACTATCGGTATTGCGCAAAACTGCAAGTCTTTAAGTTCCTTTAAAAATGCCATGAAGAGGTACTTCCTTCTGTTAGTGACTTAATTCATTGCTATGTCTCTTCTTTTGGGCGTATCGTTTTGTTTCAGTGCTGTATGCTTAATTATCTTTTTAATTTGCTACATTGTCAGTGCCACTTTGTGCTTGTAAACATTTTTGTTATTACAAATTGTATTAGCGTACACAAAATATTTCTCTTGAAATTATGTTGTTAGTTATGTAACATATGTAACATATTTATGTAACATATTTATGTTTGTTACTCTATTGCACAAACTTTATGTATCCTTTTGTGTTCTATGCCACGGCATGCTGCCGCACTGTTGGAGCAATGTATGGGTGGCAAGGCCTTAGTCAGGCAGACAATGTTCTGCCTTTTGCCTTGTCATCCAAGAGTCACTCTGTGTCTGAAATAAATCACTTATTATTATTATTATTAATATTATTATTATTATTATTATTATTATTAATTTCAGCCTTGGTATTCGACAGCGCCAGTGCTGTTGCCGCTTCCTCTGCCACTTCAGCTTTCTAGGCTTTAATCGATGCACTGGCCTTGGAATCGATTGATTAGTGGGGTTTAACGTCCCAAAACCAGCTCTGATTATGAGAGACGCCGTAGTGGAGGTCTCCGGAAATTTCGACCACCTGGGGCTCTTTAACGTGCACTGACATCGCACAGCACACGGGCCTCAACATTTCGCCTCCATCGAAATGCAGCCGCCGCGGCCGGGATTCGATCCCGCGACCCTCGGATCTGCAGCCGAGTGCCATTAACCACTAGACCACCGTGGCGGGGCTGGCCTTGGAATCATCTTTGCATTTCCTTGGGAAGAGCCCCATACTTTTGCCGTTCGCATAATCTGCTGCTTTGTTGTTTTGTGGGGTTTTACGTCCCAAAACCAGTTCTCATTATGAGAGACGCCGTAGTGGAGGGCTCCGGAAATTTCGACCACCTTGGGTTCTTGCACGTGCACTGAGATCACACAGCACACAGGCCTCAACATTTCGCCTCCATCAAAATGCAGCCGCCGCCGCCGGGACTCGATTCCGCGACCCTCGGATCAGTAGCCGAGTACCATAGCCACTAGACCACCGTGGCGGGTCCATATTATGCTGCGTTACCTAGACAACGTCCTGAGAGTACAAGAACTGCTTGTGAAGAATCTTTGCATCTTCTTCCCTTGCTTCTTATTATATTATGGTGCGTACTTCGGGTTATTGGAAGAACAAAAATGCTCGAGTAATGCCTGAACACGATATCCGACTGCGTTGTCAAAGCTACTCTGTTTAGGATGTGTTCGCTTGTCGCGCTCTCTGTGAGTCTTTCATATTGCGCTGTCATACGGGGCTCGCACACTTCATCGAAAGTATCATGTATGTCGAGCTCTGAGAATCCTTCCTTAGGTGTATTCATGCTTTTTGTATAAATGCTTTTTTTACGCTTTTCTGATTATACACTCCCCTTCCGCTTTCTTCGCTGCTTGGAGTCTGAGATAGCGGGGCCCGTAGCCTAGCGAGTGCACTGTTGTCCCATTGAACTGAAGAAGTTTGGTCTCTGTATGCACGTCTAATGTCCTCGTAATAACTGTATTAGCAATGAAAATCCATATTGCAGAACACGCTCCACCACATAAGTAGATTGTTCCTTATCGCAATTCATCGTATAACTCCCACCTACACTGAAGAGCTTCGTGATCCGGATACATTGGCTGAGGGCAGGTCTTATTAAATAAATATGCACACGTATTATCGAGGTGAGTGATGTCCTCTTTTTTTCACCCACAGGGAACACATAGCTCCACCTTAATATGGGAGAAAACAAGCGTAGTAGAAGACACAAATGTCTATGCACCGGACTCAAACAGGCAACTGAAAGCAAAACTGCCTCACTCCTTCGGTTGTTAATTTATTAGTCCCATTCACCAATAACAGGAAGCACACAAGTTTTCATTAAATAACGCAGGGTGGGAATTTCGAGAACAACTTTTATTTTTCTCTTTTTTTCAAATGCTGCAGTGAGTCTTCGTCTAGGAAATTTAAACCTAGTACAACACAAGGAACCAGTTTCCATGGAAAACCCAGTGAGTAAAATATTGTTTCAGGGCCCCTTCCATGTTGTACCAGAGGAACCTCAGCGTACACAAATTTTTGATGCAATCACAGTCATTCGATTTTTTCCCTAAAGCACCTGAGCCATTAAGGAGGGATTGCGTGGTCTGGCGACGAAGAAATCTGTTTGTTCGTAAAAGAAAGTTATGTCGTGGATTATTCACCGACATCGCCGTCGGTCCAGCGCCAGATTTTCAGAGACGCTATTGCGTTAAAACACAGGCTGCACCCGTGCGCTGTGGAGTAATCTGTGCGTGCGTGTAGTGTGTCAACGACGAAGTGAACGGACAGCATGCGATTAGCTACTCCACCACGTTCTTTAACTGCCTCACTTTAGTACACTTTCTAAGGAGACGCGCGACTATTTCAGGCCAAAGTTAGATATAAGCTAGAAGAGAAGCTCAGGAAAAGATGGATGTTTGAATCGACGAGCAGATCGCTAGAAATGACAGAACAGGAGATGTTGCAGTAGTCAACGTTTCGACAAATGGACTTGTATTCATCCCAACGCTGTCCCGACCGCGCGCTTCCGCGGCGACGGCAGTGTCGTACATCAACAGTATGTTGGAGCGCACGTGACGACCTGTGCAGGCTACGCTGTCGGTTCTGATTGGCCTGGAACAGTCGGGAAGAAAAACATGCATCGCACACGCTTGAAATAAGCTGACTATATTCGATTTTAAAACGTACAGATGTTTTATCTTGCTAAAACTACAACGGCACAAATTTGTGCATAACAATTACATTTGGCGTGTAAGTGACAAAAGGAGGCATGTGCCGCTCACGTGGTTGCCGTTGTAGGAAGGCCACACTGTGTGAGCGATATGTGAGAGTGAATGCGATATCTTTCTTCTGTTTTTATTTTAAATTTCTCAATGGAACAACTTCGCCCCGCCACGGTGGTCTAGTGGTTATGGCACTCGGCTGCTGATCCGAAGGTCGCGGGAGCGAATCCTGGCCGCGGCGGCTGCATTTTGATAGAGGCGAAATGTTGAGGCCCATTTGCTGCGCGATGTAAGCGCAGATGAAAGAACCTTAGGTGGTCGAAATTTCCGGAGACCTCCACTACGGTATCTCTCATAATCAGAGCTGATTTTGGGACGTTGAACCCCACAAAAGTCAATCAAAATCAAAATAAATCGAGCAACTTCCATTTGCCCGCATGGATCTCGTAAATTCTGTTTGCATTTGGACCAAGACAACACAAAGAACCCATTTCTATGCAAAGCCCAGTCAGTGATATTGTCGCGGTTGTGCGAACGCACGACGTTTATTGATATAGGTACACTCTAAAAACTGCAGCCGGTTTCGCAGGAGTGAAAACGACCCAGCTACTCTTGAGGGCATCGTTCTACTCTAGCAAAACGTCGGATGGAGTGAAATGTCCATACCTCTTGCGGCATGAGAGAGTAAAATGCAATTTGACTCCGGCCACACCCATGTGATGCTCGCATTCGCAGCCGCAAACATGGCGGCTGGGGTGGGAGCGGACGATTGAAGAAGACAACAGCCGCTTTGTGAAGTGTTTTTCGATAGAACTATAGCAGCGGCCTTCCTACGACTTCCACGTACAAGCTTTCGCGTACAAACGCGTGCAGTGTACGTTTAATGAACGGTGCCTTCCTGGACTACGAGCCTCAACCGACGGGAGTCATAGCGAGCTGCCTCTCCTCTGTTTTTCCCCGATCGAACGGCCGTACCCGTGCTAGTGAAACCCGCCAGCCTACACGCCTCGGATCCTTCGCTTACGTGTGCGAAACGAAGAGGAATACACTTTCAGCGACACAGTAAGCTGTTGTGATCATCGGCTGGTCTCCGAAGACTCACTGGATATAACTCATACATGTGAAGAAAAAGGCTTCGCTACGACTTCGGCATCCAGCCGTACCGTTCGCAAGTCTGGTAAGTACAGCATAATACCCTAAACACTTCTGATGGCAGAGACTATATTTCATCTGTGTGCAGAATAACGAACAACTAGGAGTGCATATTTTGTGATCGCCAGTGGTTGTTCACCGTACAGACGTGCTCGACGGACTCGTAAGGGAACGCCGTCGGAATGAAGCGGGTGCTAGCGGAGCACCCGGGTGCCGCTTTTCTTCGCTGGCGTTGATGAAATTCAGCCGCTATTATGTTCGTACTCGCTTCCTCAGGTGCATTTTACATCGCGAACCAGCACTGCGAACTCGCGTTTGCCCGTAAAACGGAATGCCAGCTCATGATAGGAATGCGTGAATCTAAAAAACAGTGTATATGTTCCGCGCGTTTAGATTAACAGATCTGTGTGGCGAGCGGCTACCTATGAGCCAACGCTAAATATACACATGTTCTGTGCATACTTTTTGTTTAATTACGCATAACAGTACCTTACCACTGGCGCTACATAGCAGGTCAAATATAACGGTTATATATACGGGACTTCAGTGTAAGACGGTGTATCGCGAGTGTGTTGTGGGCTTTGTGCTTTGCTGTGGTTGTGTTATTGGCGTGTATGTGCGTTCGTGTCATGTTAGCCTGTATGTTCTATGTTCAGTGTGATGTAATTAAATGCCTGCTAATTGTAGCATGGTCGCAAAATGCAGTGGTTGCTTTTTTCTTGCTCTTTTGTCTCTGCTACTTCCTCTGGGAGTACTAGCACCCCGCTTGGTGGGATAGTAAAGCTCTCTTCAAAAGAGTGTTCGAATCTCCTTCGGAGGCGTGCTACTACTCTCCCTTGGCGAGAGTACCGGTACCCGGCAACGGGATTGATCTACTCTGAAAATAGGAGTTAAATTTGGGACACGAAAGTACTCCCCCAAAGTGAGTGCCCAGCACTCCCTTTGTTTTTAGAGTGTACGCGATTGCAGTTGTGCTTTAACAAGAGGCAGGCACAGAACTTTATTTTTGTCCTGAGGAACTGCAGTTGGACGTCCCCTTTTAGGGGGATCCTGTAGCAGTTGCGGGCCGCTCCCACGCAGGGACAGGAAGACCGTGGCCCTCCGCCCTCTCGCAGGCTCTCTGTACAGCCCGAAGTTGAACCGAAAGGTCGCCGCTTCTCAGGGCTTCCTCCCAGTCCTCTTCTTTGCTGAACTCTGTGTCACGTAACGCAGGACATTGCCAGAGCATGTGAGCTAGTGAGCAGTAAGCCTCTCCGCAGTTCGGACAATGCGGTTCAACATTGGGCGAGAAGTTACTAAACCTGCCTCGCGAAGGGAAAGACCCCGTTTGGAGCATCCTGAAGGCCGAAGACTGCGGACGAGTGAGTTTAGGGTGAGGAAGTGGAAAGACCCTCCGAGAGAGATGATAATGAGTCACGATCTCGTGAAAAGTGAGGAGCGGGTCCCTGTACCTGCCGGCATCCCCGCCCGCGAATTCGCCGGGACCGCCGCGGTGAGTGAAACCTCGCGCACGGTCATGGGCAAACTCATTGGCGTTGGGGACATCGGGGTGTACGTTGGCCCCCATGTGGGCCGGGAACCATGTTATGGTGTGAAACCCGGCAGCCCCCTCGCTGCCGAGGATAGCTGCTGCCTCCCGCGAGATCGAGCCCGAGGCGAAAGCTCTGGCAGCGGACCGCGAGTCCGTGAAGACATTTGGACGCGATACGTCCTTCATTGCTACAGCAATGGCAATTTGCTCAGCAATCGTTGCCGAAACGTCTCTAACCGACGCAGCACATAGGAGCTTGCCGCTATGGTCGACTGAGACCACTGCAAAGCGATCAGAACGCCCGTACTGTGCTGCGTCGACAAACGTAGCGAGGTCCGGGCTCTCTGCAACTGACTTCAATAAGGAACGGGCCCGAGCTATGCGGCGTCCTACATTGTACTGCGGGTGGACATTCCTGGGAAGTGGAGCTACGGCAAATGTACCTCTGATAGAAGACGGTAGAGTCACTTTACGTTCGCGAATCTGTGTAAGACCGCAGCCAATGGACTCCAGGATACGTCTACCGGCCTGCGAGGACGACAGGTGCACTACCTGAGCCATTTTCTGCGCCTCGATCACCTCCGAGAGGGAGTTATGCATGCCCAGTTGTATGAGCTTTTCGGTGCTCGTGCTGAGAGGCAACCCTAGAACTCGCTTTATACTCGTGCGCATTAGTGCGTCGATTTTTGCCTCTTCCCTTTTGGACCAGTGCAGCGCCGAAGCGACGTAATTAATGTGGCTCATGAGAAACGCATGGTAGAGCCGAAGGAGATTGCTCTCGCTCAGCCCGCCCCTGCGGTTCGAGACCCTGAGTATGAGCCTAAGCATGTTCTCCGTCTTGGAAGTGATGCGAGCTATAATCTGCGAGTTGCGCCCCTTCGACTCCAGCAACAGTCCGAGCACCCTGATGCAGTCTACCCTGGGGATTCTCTGCCCGTCACGTGTGTATAGAGATATTGGAATCTGCTCTAGAGGAGTGAGGTTCCTCATCCCTTGTCGGGTGGGTCGGTAAAGTAACAACTCGGACTTGGCAGGCGACAGGCTCAATCCCGAACCGACTAGAAAGCCCTCCGTGACGTTGAGTGCCTGTTGAAGTGCCTGCTCTACCTCGGCATCGGACCCTCCCATGCACCACACAGTGATATCGTCCGCGTAGAGAGCATGGTTAATCCCTCGAACCGTGGCGAGTCGCTCGGAGAGGCCCTTCATGGCAATATTGAAGAGCAGAGGAGAGATGACGGCCCCCTGTGGAGTGCCTCTCGCTCCCAAGGTAAATTCCGCGGATTTTAGTTGGCCGATCTTAATGGAAGCCCTGCGTTCCCTGAGAAAGGAGCTAACGTATGCGTGGAAACGTTGTCCCAGACACATATCCGAGACTGCCTCAAGCACAAACTTGTGAGAGATGCTGTCAAAAGCTTTGGCCAGGTCTAGAGCTAGTATGCCTCTAGTATCTCTGGTGTAGTTGTCGATAATTTGTCTCTTAATGAGGAGCATGACGTCCTGTGCAGATAGGGCAGGCCTAAATCCCACCATGTTTTGCGGAAATAGCTCGTGAATTTCGATGTACCGGGACACCCTATTGTGGATCGCATGTTCAGCCACCTTTCCTACGCAGGACGTAAGCGAGATCGGCCGCATGTTCTCCGGTGCTAAAGGTTTCCCTGGCTTTGGAATAAGCACCACGGAGGCAGTCTTCCAGGATTCGGGGACAAGCCCCGTCTCCCAGATTTTGTTGACTTCCTCGGTTAGCTTCTGGATGGATTTACTATCCAAGTTACGTAGGAGCCTATTTGAGATTCCATCCGGGCCCGGTGCAGAGCGTCCGTTGAGCTCCTGGAGAACCTCCCAAATTTCTGGTTCAGTGAAAGGTGCGTCCAGCTCCGCCACCGTTCCCCCCCGGTAACGAGGATAGTCCGCGTCACCGGAAGGACCCAGCGGAAGATAGGTATCCGCTAACCCTTGCAGAAGGGCTGTTTCAGACACACCTTTCGCCTTTTCACTATGTACAATTCTGTCAATAGCGAATCTCTGGTTACCTTTGGATTGCGACTGATCAAGTAGTTGTTTAAGGAGGTTCCATTTGCCCCCCACTCTCATCTGTCCATCAACCGAAGAACATACTTCGTCCCACTGCTGTTTGGATAGTTCAATAGAATAAGCTTCGATCTCGCGATTGAGTTCCGCAATTTTCTTTCGGAGTCTGCGATTGAGCCTCTGCGTCCGCCACCGGGCTAGGATGGAATTTTTGGCCTCTAAGAGGTGCGCGAGGTGAGAATCCATCCGATCAACTTTCAGGTCCGTTTTTACAACCTTGGTTGCAGCATTAACATCCTCCTTGAGCCTTGCAAGAAGGCTCTCTAAGCTGCCGTATTCAGCTTGGTCCTCCCTTTGTCTCTGGGAAAATGTTCGTAGTCTCGAGCATATCGCGCATCGTCTTCGTCGCTGCCAGCGTGCAGCTGAGCACGCACAAGTTCAAATCAAATCAAATCAAACTTTATTTCGTCCACAAGTTTGTGTGTTGTGGAACACGAGGGCTCGAGAAAAAGTGGAACTATCCACTTGAGAAGCCTCGAGCCCCCGTTTTACAGGGCATACAGCGAGAGTGCAAAATACATATACAGTTTTTATGGAAACAACACCTAAGCTAATGTCACAGAACAATACAATAGTTACAAGAATAGTAGTTACGGCAATAGTTACGGCATTATCCCCCTTCCAGTTTGAGCATCGTCCCGATGCTCGTCAAATAGCGGTAGGTGTGTAGCAGCGAGTGAGTTAGATGTCACTCGGCAAGATAAGGCTTCATGCGCACGACATACGTGCACTGCTTCGGGCGAAGGCTGACGGCGTCTTGAGCAAGATGGGCAGCCAGCAACGACTTCGTACGTGACATCAATGAGGCAGCGCAGAACCTTGTATGGCCCAGATTATCGACGTAGAAGTTTCTCGGAAAGGCCTCGGCGCCGCACAGGCGTCCAAATGCAGACCCATTCGCCGGGATGGTAGTCAACCAAACGCCGCCGGAGATTGTACCATCAGGTGTCACGTTCTTGTTGAGAAGCTATTCGGACACGCGCGAGCTGTCGTGATTTTTCGGCACGCTCAGTAAATGCAGCGACGTCATGCTGTGTATCGGTGAAATCATGCGGCCGCATAGCGTCCACCATAGTTGTAACTTCTAGTCCATGAAGGAGGCCAAACGGTGTCATCCTTGTCGTTTTCTGGCGTGCCGTATTATACGCGAATGTCATATATGGTAAAATTTTGTCCCAATTCTTGTGCTCGATATCGACGTACATGCAAAACACGTCGGCGATGGTCTTGTTGAGGCATTCCGTGAGCCCGTTGGCTTGTGGTTTGTACGCTGGCGTCTTCCTGTGCGCAGTGCCGTTGAACTCAAACACAGTGCGCAAATGTTCAGCTGTGAACGCCGTCCCTCTGTCAGTTATTACGGCCGCTGGAGCTCCATGCCTGAGGAACATGTTCTCAATAAAAAATTGTGATGCTTCAGCAGCAGCGCCATGCGGGATTGCCTTAGTTTCTGCGTATCGATGAGGTAGTCTGTCGCCACTATCACCCATCTATTGCCGCTGTAAGTGGAAATGTACCTAGAAGGTCCATTCTAACTTAAGGAAATGGTGTGTGTGTGGTACGGTGACCGGGTGCAGCAGCCGGCCTGTTTAGTCGGTGATACTTTGGGTCGCTGGCAGTCAATGCTAATCCTCACGTAGTGTTGTACATCCGCTGCGAGCTTCGGCCAGTATTATTTTTTTATTCGTGCCAATAGCGAGGTTCCCTGAGGTGGGTTCGTCGTGGCAGGCGTGAAATATTTTTTTTCGAAGGCTTTGGGGGATAACCAGAAGGCTATCCCCAAAAATCTTTCCTGTGGAAGAGAAGTTCTTTCGAAAAATAATCCCGCTACGTAAGCAAAACCACGTAAGGACTTTCGAAAACACCTTCGGCACATTAGAGGTAAGCCCTTCCAAGAATTTATTCAGCGAGTTGAGTACTCGTCTTGCTGTTGCTGGGCGATGGTGGCCACGTCAACAACGCTTACAAATTGTGTGTATTTGTCATGGTCCGTGCTGGGTAGATCAGTCGGTGCTCTTAAAAGGCAATTCCCATCTACATGCTGCTTTCCGGATTTATAAACCACCATCATGTCATACGCTTGCAGTCGTAAGCTCCAGCGTGCCAAACGTCCTGATGGGTTCTTCATGCTGCTCAACCAACAAAACGAGTGGTGGTCGCTTATTACTTTGAAAGTGCGGCCGTACAAGTACGGGCGTAACCCGCGGCGGCTGCCTTTCTATGGAGGCGAAATGTTGAAGCCCGTGTGCTGTGTGATGTCAGTACACGTTAAAAAACCTTAGGTGGTCAAAAT
The DNA here is from genome assembly GCA_013339685.2 of Hyalomma asiaticum. Taxonomy (NCBI): domain Eukaryota; kingdom Metazoa; phylum Arthropoda; class Arachnida; order Ixodida; family Ixodidae; genus Hyalomma; species Hyalomma asiaticum. The sequence goes on along the minus strand of JABSTT010002495.1, from coordinate 843 downwards.
TCCGGAAACCTCCACTACGGCGTCTCTCATAAGCAGAGCTGGTTTTGGGATGTTAAGCCGCACAAATCATCAAGTACGGGCGAAACTTAGTAACTGCCCATACTACAGCAGGCATTCCTTCTCCGTGGCGGAGTAGTTGGACCCTGCACGTGACAACGCCCGGCTCGCATAGGCAGTAACTCGCTCGGCACCATCTTGCCACTGAATGATAACGGCGCCGAGACCTACGTTGCTAGCATCGGTTGTGGCGCTGTTGGTGCGTCCTCGTCGAAGTGAGCGAGTGCAGGTGGAGTTTGCAGGCGCTGCCGTAGCTCATTAAGCGCCGCTTCTTGTTCCTCTCCCCATGTGAAGGCGACGTCTTCTCTGGTGAGGTCGTGAGTGGAGAGGCAATGCGTGCAAGGTTTTTTTTATGAATCGCTGGTAATAGGCGCAGAGTCTGAGGAAGCATCTGAGTGGATTTTTATCTGTAAGCCTGGGGAACATTTATATGGCAGCAGTTTTATCGTGATCTGGTGTGGTGCCTTCATGACTAACCACATGGCCAACAAACTGAAATTTTTCGAACCCGAAATGGCATTTTGTGGCTTTCAACGTGAGCCCAGGGGACTTAATGGCCTGGAAATCCGAGGGTAACCGTTTCAGGTGCTCCTCAAACGTGGCGGAGAAAACAATGACGTCAATGTATACCAAACGAGCCTTCCACTTTAGACAGGAGAGGACGGTATCCATTAGTCTTTGAAAAGTGGCAGCGGCTGAGCATAGGCCGAAAGCAAGAACCTTGAATTCGTAAAGCCCATCAGGCGTAACGAAGGCGGTGTTCTCTCTGTCTCTCTCATCGAGCTC